>JAFLJL010016867.1:33439-35939 GCA_018398815.1 Conus ventricosus
GCTAGCTGTCGGCCATTCAGGTTATGAATACCACCCTCCCCATCCTCTTCTCCACTGTCCTCATCTGTCAAGGGGTCAACAGGAGGTGGCTCTATAAATATATCAGCTGTTCGAAATGAAGTGTCATCATCCAGCATGTCCACGACTTGGTTTATGTGAATTGTCTGGAAAAAAATCCAAAGAAACATGCTGAAACAGTTATGTGTAAAACCTGTACCCATTCAGTCCTAGCGTCCCCATATGGGGACGCACCTTTAACAATGAATAAATCAAAAACAACATTTAATTGGGAAAAACGCTGACACACATTTTTAAATTAGACACTTTGCACCAACATTTGTTCATAATGTTATATCAAAAGTTTTATAAAACAAAAAAGAGCGTCTTACCTTTTAAACCGGTCCATGTTGTTGTTCAAGAAGTTCAATCCTCAATGCAAATGGCAGCCCTCATGCTAAAGTTGCAAGGAAAAATAACTCTCGCGTTAATTTTGTCAGTGCAAGTAAGTTCCCTTTAACTGTGAATCAAGTATTTCACAGCTGTTTGTCCTTGGAAGTAATTTAAAGCTAAAAATTGTTGCCGTCCCCATATGGGGACGCTAGGCTTAAATGGGTTTTAAAATTAAACAGCCAGAAAAACACACATTAAATCAGAAATCAAAATAAGATCAGATTTTGATTTTCCGAAAAAGAGCAAAGTCTATAACTTCTCAAATAACTATAGCAACTTATACATCAAAAATACTTTCAGATTCTGGGGTTTCTTTAGAAAAGGAAGCTTTCTCTCCCAGACCATCTTTTTGTGCTATTCCACCCTGGGAACTTAAAAAAGCCCATTTTGATATTGATCACACCAACATCAAAAAAGATGAAAATATCAATATGCTCGCAAGTTATACTAAGTGTCATATTGACGAGAAATACACTAACCAATTAAAACTATACACAGATGGTTCATGTATTGGTAAGCAAACAGGCTGTGCATTCTTAATCCCTGACTTGAGGGTGGAGAAATCTTTTTACATTGGATGTAACATATCCATATTTACAGCTGAATTAACAGCAATACTCATGGCTTTGAATTACCTTTTAAATTTCCCCAAAACAATATTTCAAGCTGTGTTTTGTGTAGATTCAAAATCAGTCCTTCAGGCAATAAAAGATTTTAATTTGCATACTAGGCCTGAAATGATTATTGAGATAAGCTGTTTGATCCACATGCTTATTGAAGGAGGCACCCAGTTATCCTTTTGTTGGATTCCTTCACACTGTTCCTTTTATTACAACGATAAAGTAGACAGGGCAGCTAAGCGTGGAGCAAAACATATCTGTGGTTCTGAAGATCTTAACCTACCCTTATCGGTACATGAGCAGTGCAATTTAGTTAAAACATATATTTTGAAAACTTTCAAAGATAGAATGAGAGAACATGACAATCAAAATCAGTTTGATATTTTTTATATTAAAATCATTCAACATGGTTTTAGTTTAAATAAAATATACTTTCAATGATGTATAGGTGGAAACTTGATGCTTTTAAAACAAAATATGTTAAAAACATAGTATGTTTATGTAAAAAGAAAATAACACGTGATCATATTGTTACATGTCAAGACATGAAAGAAATAATTCCAGTGTTGAGGCAAAATAGTGCACAGGCCATCTTTGAGTCACCAGCTCTAACATATGAGTTTTTTGTATGCTTGGAGCGCACTCCATTGGGGAAGTATTTATAGGTTCCTTTTTTGTGTGTGGGGCGGGGATGGGGGGTATATGTGGGGAGGAAGATGGAATAATGTACAAAGCTCAAAAGTGACAAGGACTGAGAAAGGTTAAGTTTCTGTGCCTAGATGGTTGCTAATTAGTTTTGTTAAAATTTTAGCTTTTTTCCCTTTCAAACGTATTTGAAAAATTCAAGTGTTTTGTAATTACCATTATTATTCATATAAGCACTCATATAAGCACACACATATGTACACAAACATACTCGCATACACACACACGAGCACACGCACATGCACACATACGTGCATACGCACATGCACACATACGTGTGCGTGCACAAGCATAAGCACATACGCTCTTTCTTTCCCCATCTCACTCTTTCGGCACGATTTTTTTTTCCCGTCTAATATCACGTTTAGTGGAAAGACGTTAAATGAATGACACACACTCACCACACACACATACTACGACAATAATGGCATAACCAATGTTAGATAGGTACTGAAGGTCTGGGCTAATGCGTAGGTCAGACAAAGTCCTAGCCACAAGACCCTCTCCTTAAATAATCCATACACCCATCATCTTAAAATCTTCTTGCCATTATCCCATGATTATCATCTCTATTATATGTCAGGAATACATCTTGCCATTATCCCATGATTATCATCTCTATGATATGTCAGGAATACATCTTGCCATTATCCCATGATTATCATCTCTATGATATGTCAGGAATACATCTTGCCATTATCCCATGATTATCATCTCTATTATAT
>JAFLJL010016867.1:40939-47468 GCA_018398815.1 Conus ventricosus
GAGAAATATTTAGAAGACAAACATTTGTCGCGAACACAAGCCAAAACTGTATCATATATTCCTCTTAAAGCCTTGTACAATTTACTGTCAACACCAGATTTTCTTAATATATCCCATAATATATTTCTATTGACGGAATCAAACGCCTTACGAAAATCAACAAATGCTACATACAGTTTTGAATTTCTTGAAAGATAACGCTGGACTACTGAATACAACGTGAAAATATGATCGGTTGTACTATAATCCCTTCTGAAACCTGCTTGTTGTTCAATAATTTTTCCCTCCCTCTCTGCCCATTGCGTTAATCTTTTATTCAAGATGCTAGTATAAATTTTACCCAGTACACTTGATAACGATATACCTCTATAATTATCTGGAATATTTATGTTTCCCTTTTTAAACAAGGGTACAATTATTGATTTTGACCACTCAGTTGGAAAATTCCACTATGGAAGAGTCTGTTAAACAAATTGATAAAGAAATTCTGTTATCAGATTATTAGAATTTTTCAACATCTCATTGATTATACGATCTGGGCCTGCGCTTTTACCACATTTTAAACTTTTTATACTGTCCTTTACCTCTCTTGTAGTTATTGGATCATTAAATAAAGGTTCTTGAGAATATTCGTCCTCTACATCAAATATGTCCTCCTGAGAATCAGAATTATCAAATGAGTTAAAAACACACTGAAAATGATCGTGCCACTGTTCAACCGATATTTGATTGTAGATAAAAGTTTTTTTGCTTATTTATCTTATTGTTGACCAAAACAATTTTGGGTTGTTAACAGATGCTTTCAGTTTTACTAATCTATCAAAATCAAATTTCTTCTTTTTATCTTTTTTTAATTTATTATAATCTGTTCTAACCTTTACGTAACTTTGTCTTCATTCAATAAGGTTTGTTTTAGAACGTCTGTAACTTCTGAGGAGGCCCTTGACTTGTTTTTTCATTCTTTCACAATTCCTATCAAACCAATCATTAACTTTTTTGTATACCTCCCAACCACACGAACCATACACGCAGCAGCTCCATATAACGCATTCGAAAAAAGATCAACACATTCATTTGCATCAAAATCCAAAAGATTGTTTGCTCGTTCCATGCTCTCTTTAAACGTATTAGATTCCAGTTCCTCTCTATATATCTGTGCATTTTCCTCACACCACACAACTTTTTCCTCGCCACGCACTGTTGTCTCTCTTTCCACAACACTCTCTCCTTTCTCCCATCGCATTTCAACAGGCAAGTGCCAAGAATACAATTGTTCATTAATAAGCATGTCACAGTAACCATGTAGTTCCTCAGACACAATAAAATAATCAATGGTACTGCTTCCGTGCGGTGAAATATATGTAAAATCGCCATGTGAATCCCCTTGACAGCAACCATTTAATATTATTAAACCAGACATGAAACAAAAGTCCAACAGTGATTTACCAAATTCATTAACAGTTGTATCATTAGAACATCGTAAGAACTTTTCTCCTTTATCATGATCCAGGTTTTCATTTGGGTGTAAATAATCAATCATATTTTCAATTTTCGGTTGTTCATATTCCAGACAGAGAGAGAGAGAGAAGCGGAAGCGGAAGCGAAGCGGAAGTTTATTCAGTATAGGCCATAGCCCCTTCTGAAGGGGGTACAATACAATACACGGACAATACACTTTTGCGTAAACAGCGAATAGTTAGGCAATTATATCAAATGACATGACAGTTGAGCATTAATCCATTCTGACTGGTAATCTAAGAATACTTTAGCTGAGTAGTATACTGCGTCTTTTAAATGCTTTATACAAATATATGCAAACATTCTTCAATATTAATTTCGTTCCGATTTGCCATGAGCAATACAACTTAAAACAGGCATGGGCTTTTTAGATATTAGGGGGAATAAAATCATTTCTTAAATCCTGGAAGACAGGGCAGCACAGCAAAAAATGTTGTTCATCCTCTTTGGCATTCTTACCACAATGGACATAAATAGCATCTTCATCAGCATTAGTATACCGATTCTTCTGTGCGGATATCTCGGTATTCCAAATCTCATTCTTGCCATATAGGTCTTCAAATGTCTATCAATGTCCAGCAAAAGATACGCTTCACAATTCCTAGTTGATTTAAATGTTCTATAAAAAGCGTACTGTCACTATTTTGAACGTGTTCCTCCCATTTTTGCCATCGGTTATCAATCAACCTTTGACGTAGTTCTCTTTATAAAAGATATTGACATTTTCCACACCTTGATTGACCCAGACGAACCCGAACCCATTTTGATACAAAAATCTCGAATGTCTGACGCCTCAATTTTTCTTACCTTTTAATTCTAAACTAAGCAACATTTATATGCCTTATATGGTAATCTTTCTCATCCATACGTAGAATTTTCAACCAGTATCTAATACATCGTAATAGGAGTTGATAGTACATAGGATATCGACCTGTATCCCCATATTACAAAATCATTTGGCGTTCTAGGTTGCACTCCCAAGAATCTTTTTAAAGCAAACAAGTGAACTTTTTTCTATTTCAGCAACAGCTTTATCCATACCCCATAACTCTGCTCCATACTGAGCAATTGGTTGGACTTGCGCATCAAAAAGTTTAAGTAACACAACCAAAGAGTATTATTAAGCATATACAATTTTCTCAATATACATAGTACCGCATGTTTTGCTCTGCTCGCAAGTCTGACAGGCAGGCGAAAAACTAAGACGGGTAGTGAAACAGATGCCAAGATATTTGTAACAATTCACAACTTCCATGTCTCTCCATTTAAAAACCATCTCTCCCTTGCTGCCAGGTATCCACCTTTTCGAAAAACTACAATGCGGCTCTTTTCCATATTTATCTTAAGTTGAAGCCTTGTAGCTGCATTATGGAGGTTATTTAACTGGGTTTGGAGTCCAACAGGAGTTTCTGATAACAAAGCAATATCATCAGCTAGTAACAAGATAAATAATTCGAAGATTTCAGGTGAAAGTGTGGCTCCATGACGTCCCTTTTCAATTATTTCTGTGGCCAATTCATTTATAAATAACGAAAATAATACAGGACTACAGGCATCTCCCTGTTTCACACCCTGTGTGCACAAAATACAGTCTGTGAGTTCACTGCCCGCTCTTCTTTTGCTTTCACATTGGAATACATACTTTTTATACACCAAAACAGCTTCCCTTTAACACCATTCTTTTGAAGAACTGGCCATAGAAGTTTCCTTGAATAGAGTCAAAGGCTTCTCAAAATCAATAAAAGCAACGTAGAATTTACGATTTAATGAAAACTGCTTCTGTACAATTGCTAATAATGTAAACATGTGATCCACTGTAGAGTATCCTTTCTTAAACCAGCCTGATTATTCGTCAGTGATATTATACTGTTCTAACCCATATCTGCAACCTGTAGTTTATAATAGAACTATATAACTTGCTGCCAATGTCACAAAGTGACACTCCTCTGTAGTTGTCAGGGTCATTAACATTTCCTTTTTTAAACAATGGTACTATGATTGATTCCATCAGCCTTCAGGGTATATTCCTCTGTCAAAAGAGCATTGAAAAATCTAACAAGGAACTCAACAATAGTCTCGCCACCATTTTAAACATTTCTCCAATTAATCCATCTGGGCCAGCAGATTTGCCGTTTTTCAACTTCTTTATAGCTACTATAACTTCCTCTTTGGAGATTGGGTCATCCAGAAAACTAATTTCATCTGTGCTTTCCGAATAATTTACCGTTTCTGTTTCTATTGTGCTGTCCACATCTTTTCAAGGAGGTTTTTGAAATGTCTATGCCATCGTTAACAGAAATCGCATTTATGTGTGCGAGACACCTTGAATGACACCCTATGTACATTACGCCCAAAAATCATTGGTATCATTCACCGAATTAACAAGATTATTTAATAAACAAGTGTTGTATTCTTTTTTCCTTCTTCTGTAATAGCTTCTTATATTCTCTTCGAGATATACAATAATTCGACCTGTCAGTGACATCCAATGTTCTGCAAAATATTCTTAGAAGCTTTCTGGTAGACATTTTAGCTGTCTGACATTCTAGGTCAAACCACGCATCGTTACGTGTTCTTCCATCAATTCTGATCCTTGTTTTCATACACTCTGCTTGTTTCTCATACAGTTGTTAAACGTATTCAATGCCAGGTTAATATCCACATCTATGAGGTCAACTGCTGCTTCAAATAAAGATTTAGTACCTTCATTGTTCATCAGTGCATGAAACAAATCAGCATTCTGTTCCCGCCATACAAATTTTTCAATAAACTTACAGTTTTCAATCACATTATCTTGATCCCTATGAAGTTTATAGTCCTGAATAAAAGTTCACATGAAACTCTAAAGGCAGGTGATCGGATTCAATGCGTTCTTGTACATACATAGAACATAATGACACAATACATACATAAAGATCAACAGAGGCCAAGAAATAATCATTACACTATTACCTGTATCAGAAATGTATGTGAGACGACCTTGGCGGTCGCCATTACATACTCCGTTTAAAAATGCATAATTCTAGAGCTGTGCACATGCTTAGTAAACACTTACCATATCTATTTAATACTTTGTCTTCAGACTCCCTTTTAATACGAAAAGAATCATTTTTTAAACATGCACTATAAACTTTGCTCTTAGCACCTGTATCCTGACCGACATTAGAAGTTCTGCTGTTAAGGTCTCCACTTAAAAGAATATACATATTAGGAAATTCAAAGACCTTATATGTGAGAATATCTTCTAGTGCATGTATACCATTATCAACATCAAAGTACGAGTAGTATGGTGAATTTTCCGGGGTACATATGTACATACATACAAAACATCTTTGGTCAAATTAAGTAGACTTCTAGAAATTACAAACATAATAACATTGTTGTAATCAACATCAATTGCTTTTCACATATTGCAAAAGTTCTTTTTTCACGAGACAAATTATTCCCCCTGATCGTCTTCCTTGATGTGTGAATTGTAAAGCAGGTTTACAGAAAATTTCATGGGTTATGAAAAGAAAGAGGTTGTAAACAATCAACGAAAGTTTCAACAAGACAAACTATGTCAAACGATGTTATATAAGAGAGAAAGCTAGAATCACCAATCTCGATAACAATCCATTGACATTCCAATGTAAAAATGACAAACGGTTTCCATCCACACACACGTTTTTCCTTTCTCGCTCTCGTACGCATGCACCCTTCCTCTGCTGTGTACAATTCTCAACTACCACTCTCAAAATACACATCAACAACGCTGGTGGAAGGTAACGTGTTCATACTATCCTCGCGCACGCAGTCGGGAGCTGGCATAGCTGCGGTGTCATCTTCTGTCACAAGCTCACGGGGAGCAACGCCACTTGCACGTGAATACATTCTGTCACAACTAGAGGAAGACGGTGATTCTAATTTTTTTGTTCCCTCTGTATTATGTACGACTTTAGTAACAAAATCTTTTTTAAGACATAACAATGTATACGGTTCTTTATGTATGCTAGGCCGGCCGTATTCCTATTGCATTGGCATTAGATTTTGTTGATGGTCCAACACAAATTTCTTCCCTTCAATAATCAGGTGGTCAAAAACCATTGTCGCCTTCTTATTTTCTTTTCTGGCTGACTTTAGATGAGGGACAAGTTTCCGTCGAATCTCCCTAACCCGCGCGGAGAAATCTTCCCCAATGAATATGTTGCTGCCCCGAAGGTTACTTCTCTTACTAAGAATTCTTTCCTTGTCCTTAAAGAAGGTACACCGGCCAATAATAGGGGAGTCTTTCTTTTTGTTGAGTCTGTGGAGTCGGTCAAAGTCAATGTCTTGTGTCAGGTCCAGTTTGTCCGTTAGTAGATCTCTAATCACACCTTCACATTGCTCTTTAGTTTCATTTTCCTGTCGGTGGATACCATAAAAGATGACATTGTTTCTTTTGGACCGTCCCTCCAAGTCGTCAGTTTTCATTTCTAAGTTCTCAACCTTTTCCCAGAGTCTTTCATTTTGTTCTTTCAGAGTTTGATTTTCACTTCTTAAATTTATCACTTCCTCTTTCAGTTCAATCAACTCTTCCCGCAGTCCAGCAAACATGTCTTTAACTTGTCGGATATCTTCCTTCACTTCGTTGAACTTACTGTGAAGGGTCGCCATGATGTCCTTCAGCGTCGGGTCACCGGCTGTCCGTGAAGGGGAAGAAGCTCCACAGAGCCGTCACTGGTGTTCCTCAAGCGGGACTGCCGAAGACTTTCCGCCTTTCCGCCAGGTCCAGGTTCAGGGTTCAGCTCCACGTCTCCACAGCAATGTAGAAAAACGCCGACGTACAAATAGGCCAGGAGCAAGCCAACCACGACACCGTGTACCCGTTTGCGTAGTTTTAATGTCCGAAAGAACATGGCTTTCTTCTTCAGAGAGAGAGAGAGAGAGAGAGAGAGAAAACAACATGCATTTTACTGACATCATCTGTTCATATGGACAAGATGCGAACATTTGGGTGTGTTTTCAGCTACCCCAGTCTACCCGTTTTCGT
>JAFLJL010016869.1:0-2500 GCA_018398815.1 Conus ventricosus
GATCATAATTTCCCGGGTACTGAATAATGACAGTATTTCTGTTGGTTGTGTATTGATTGATCATAAATTTCCCACTTCTGAACAATGACAGTATTTCTTTGCTCCTATCGATGTCAATGCTATTTCTGTTGGTTGTTGTTGACTGATCACATTCTGACCACGAAAGATGATAAATTTCTGATTGTTTCTCCCGTTTGACGATTCTGTTTTTGTTCGCTCTGTTGTTGATAATACTCTCTCTGTTTGTGACCACTGGAGTATAATACTATTTTTGTTCGTTGCTATTGTTTGTTCGTTGCTGCATCCGTTTGTTTCTATTCATATAAAGATATTTCTCGCTATTGATAAATGAGGTTACTGTGGTAATGATTCCCCCTTCTCTCTCTCTCTCTCCGCTCTCTCTCTCTCCTCCTCTCTCTCTCTCTCTCTCTCTCTCTCTCTGTAATTGAATATCAATAAATGCTATTTTTGTTGGTTACTATGAATGATTCTGTTTCTGTTTGCTGCCATGACTGACAATCCTACTTCTGTTTGTTACTACTGATGATGTAACATCTCTTTCTATTTGTAAATGATGGTACCTCTCTTTTGCTGCTACTGATTGGTAACGTTACTTCTGCGTGTTACGACTGATGACGCTTCTTATGTTACTACTGGTAATGCTTTTTCTGTTTGCTACTTCCGGTTGATGATATTACTTTTTTATGTTTCTAATGACCTTCTGTATGTTACTAATGACAATGCTACGTCTGTTTGTTCCTACCGATGACGCTACTTCTTCCTACTGATGATGTTACTTTGTATGTTTCTATTGATGATGCTACTTCTGTATGTTTCTATTGACGATGCTACTTCTGTGTTTCTATTGATGATGCTACTTCTGTATGTTTTCTATTGACGATGCTACTTCTGTGTTTCTATTGATGATGCTACTTCTGTGTTTCTATTGATGATGCCACTTCTGTATGTTTCTATTGACGATGCTACTTCTGTGTTTCTATTGATGATGCTACTTCTGTGTTTCTATTGACGTTGCTACTTCTGTGTTTCTATCGATGATGCTACCTTGTATGTTTCTATTGATGATGCTATATCTGTGTTTCTATTGATGATACTACTTCTGTATGTTCCTATTGATGTTACTTCCGTATGTTTCTATTGACGATGCTACTTGTGTGTTTCTATTGACGATGCTACTTCTGTGTTTCTATCGACGATGCTACTTCTGTATGTTTCTATTAACGATGCTACTTCTATGTTTCTATTGATGATGCTACTTCTGTATGTTTCTATTGATGATGCCACTTCTGTATGTTTCTATTGATGATGCTACTTCTGTATGTTTCTATTTATGATGCTACTTCTGTATGTTTCTATTGACGATGCTACTTCTGTGTTTCTATCGATGATGCTACCTTGTATGTTTCTACTGATGATGCCACTTCTGTATGTTTCTATTGACGATACTACTTCTATATTCTATTGATGATGCTACTTCTGTGTTTCTATTGATGATCCCACCTCTGTGTTTCTCTTGATGATGCTACCTCTGTGTTTCTATTGATGATGCCACCTCTGTGTTTCTCTTGATGATGCCACCTCTGTGTTTTCTCTTGATGATGCTACCTCTGTGTTTCTATTGATGATGCTACCTCTGTGTTTCTATTGATGATGCTACTTCTGTATGTTTCTATTGATGATGCTACTTCTGTGTTTCTATTGATGATGCTACCTCTGTGTTTCTATTGATGATGCTACTTCTGTGTTTCTATTGAAGATGCTACCTCTCTATGTTTCTATTGATGATGCTACTTCTGTGTTTCTATTGATGATGCTACCTCTATATGTTTCTATTGATGATGCTACTTCTGTTTCTATTGATGATGCTACTTCTGTGTTTCTATTGATGACATACCTCTGTGTTTCTATTGATGATGCTACCTCTATATGTTTCTATTGATAGTGCTACTTCTGTGTTTCTATTGATGATGCTACCTCTGTGTTTCTATTGATGATGCTACATCTGTGTTTCTATTGATGGTGCTACCTCTGTGTTTCTATTGATGATGCTACTTCTGTATGTTTCTATTGATGATGCTCTTTCTGCATGTTTCTATTGATGATGCTACATCTGTGTTTCCATTGATGGTGCTACCTCTGTGTTTCTATTGATGGTGCTACCTCTGTGTTTCTATTGATGATGCTACTTCTGTATGTTTCTATTGATGAAAGCTCTTTCTATATGTTTCTATTGATGATGCTACTTCTGTGTTTCTATTGATGATGCTACCTCTATATGTTTCTACTGATGATGCTACTTCTGTGTTTCTATTGATAATGCTACCTCTGTGTTTCTATTTATGATGCTACCTCTGTGTTTCTATGATGATGCTACTTCTGTATGTTTCTATTGATGATGCTACCTCTGTGTTTCTATTGATGATGCTACCTCTGTGTTTCTATTGATGATGCTACCTCTATATGTTTCTATTGATGATGC
>JAFLJL010016869.1:7500-10000 GCA_018398815.1 Conus ventricosus
ACTGAACACTGTACAGATAGTGTGGAAGATAAGGACACTGACAATTGTAGAAGATAAGGACACTGACAATTGTACAGATAGTGTGGAAGATAAGGACACTGAACACTGTAAAGATAGGGTGGAAGATAAGGACACTGAACACTGTACAGATAGTGTGGAAGATAAGGACACTGAAAGCCGTACAGATATGGACACTGTAACACTGTACAGATAGTGTGGAAGATAAGGACACTGAAAGCCGTACAGATAAGGACACTGAACACTGTACAGATAGTGTGGAAGATAAGGACACTGAAAGCCGTACAGATATGGACACTGAACACTGTACAGATAGTGTGGAAGACACGGACACGAGACACTGTGAAGATAATTATGGAAGACACAGACACTGACACTGTGAAGATAATTATGGAAGACACAGACACTGATTACTGTGAAGATAATTATGGAAGACACGGACACGAGACACTGTGAAGATAATTATGGAAGACACAGACACTGACACTGTGAAGATAATTATGGAAGACACAGACACTGATTACTGTGGCGATGCTGTGAAAGAAACAAAAACATGATACACTGTAGAAATAAAAAGATCAAGAGATACAAGATAACGTAGGGATAATATGAAAGATGGACATTAGACACTGAGGTGGTATGCGGAAGACAGTGATATTGTCCGGTGTAAAGATAAGATGGAAGATAAAGAGATACGAGACACTGTGGAGAGATACATGTCCACCCTCCACTCTACTCTGTAGAACGGTCATGGTGAGATACATGTCCACCCTCCACTGTACCCAGTAGAATGGTCTTGGACAGGGAGTCATGGTAAGATACATGTCCACCCTCCACTGTACCCTGTAGAATGGTCTTGGACAGGGAGTCATGGGGAGATACATGTCCACCCTCCACTGTACTCTGTACAATGGTCTTGGACAGGGAGTCATGGTGAGATACATGTCCACCCTCCACTGTACCCTGTAGAATGGTCTTGAACAGGGAGTCATGGGGAGATACATGTCCACCCCCCCACTGTACCCTGTAGAATGGTCTTGAACAGGGAGTCATGGGGAATACATGTCCACCCTCCACTGTACCCTGTAGAATGGCCTTGGATATGGAGTTATGGAGAGATACATGTCCACCCTCCACTGTACCCTGTAGAATGGTCTTGAACAATGCAGTTCACTTTTGACCCGGGGCTTAATGAAGTGTTACTGTCCTTCTTTGACCCAGAGCTCAATAAAGCTTTACTGTCCATCTTTTGACACAGGGCTTAACAAAGCTTTACTGTCCATCTTTTGACACAGGGCTTAATAAAGCTTTACTGTCCATCTTTTGACACAGGGCTTAATAAAGCTTTACTGTCCATCTTTTGACACAGGGCTTAATAAAGCTGTACTGTCCATCTTTTGACACAGGGCTTAATAAAGCTGTACTGTCCACCTCTGACACAGGGCTTAATAAAGCAGTACTGTCCATCTCTGACACAGGGCTTAATAAAGCTTTACTGTCCACCTTTGACACAGGGCTTAATAAAGCTTTACTGTCCACCTCTGACACAGGGCTTAATAAAGCTTTACTGTCCATCTTTGACGCAGGGCTTAATAAAGCTTTACTGTTCACCTCTGGCACAGGGCTTAATAAAGCTTTACTGTCCATCTTTTGACACAGGGCTTATTAAAGCTGTACTGTCCACCTTTGACACAGGGCTTAATAAAGCTGTACTGTCCATCTTTGACACAGGGCTTAATAAAGCTTTACTTCCACCTCTGACACAGGGCTTAATAAAGCTTTACTGTCCATCTTTTGACACAGGGCTTAATAAAGCTTTACTGTCCATCTTTTGACACAGGGCTTAATAAAGCTTTACTGTCCACCTCTGACACAGGGCTTAATAAAGCTTTACTGTCCATTATTTGACACAGGGCTTAATAAAGCTTTACTGTCCATCTTTTGACACAGGGCTTAATAAAGCTGTACTGTCCATCTTTTGACACAGGGCTTAATAAAGCTGTACTGTCCCCTCTGACACAGGGCTTAATAAAGCTGTACTGTCCATCTTTTGACACAGGGCTTAATAAAGCTTTACTGTCCACCTCTGACACAGGACTTAATAAAGCTTTACTGTCCACCTCTGACACAGGGCTTAATAAAGCTTTACTGTCCATTATTTGACACAGGGCTTAATAAAGCTTCACTGTCCATCTTTTGACACAGGGCTTAATAAAGCTTTACTGTCCATCTTTTGACACAGGGCTTAATAAAGCTGTACTGTCCATCTTTTGACACAGGGCTTAATAAAGCTTTACTGTCCACCTCTGACACAGGGCTTAATAAAGCTGTACTGTCCATCTTTTGACAAAGGGCTTAATAAAGCTTTACTGTCCATTATTTGACACAGGGCTTAATAAAGCTTTACTGTCCACCTCTGACACAGGGCTTAATAAAGCTTTACTGTCCATCTTTTGACACAGGGCTTAATAAAGCTTTACTG
>JAFLJL010016870.1:5000-29057 GCA_018398815.1 Conus ventricosus
GGGACAGTCGACAGCAAGACGTGTCAACCTGTGGAGCCTAGACAGGGAGCTGCCAGACAACGGTGGGGTGTTTGCAGCAGAGAAGACCTGTGGGAGAGGCCGACAGGAGCCCTTTCTGTGGAGAGGGCGAAGTGTGGTGGAGTCCGGGAGACTCAGTGCGAGGGTGCGACTCAAGCTACGTTGCCAGTGTCCCCCAACTGGGATTTGGCCAATCGGGAGGACACAACGGTGTGGCAGCTTCAGCTCGTAGTCGCACAGTGGGATGAAAGAAACTGACGGTCAACCAAGGAATGCTGGCAAGTTATGGACGTTTATTTGCTCTTAAGGTTATAAGTGTGCAAACAGAATAGTGGAATCTTGTCTTTCCTGGCTAAGTAAGAATAACTGAAGAACAGGGGATGCGATTTATGAAATTGTCTGTATGCTGTTTACATTGGTGTATGATACAGATAGTTGTGTTGTGTAGTGACGGGTGGGGGCTCGGAGTCAAGTTGAATAAAAGTTGATTATTTTCTATGAAATGTTATTGGTTTCCCGTCACCTTTGTGCGGGCCCGATGTGAGTGACAGAGTGCGTGTGCCTATGCGAGAGCGCATTTTGGTTGTGAAAGCGTAAATACTTCTGTCTATAAACCCCTGCATCCCTGAATATGAAAATCATATTTTAATAACGAGGGGGAGCGTCGGAGACCCGTCACAAATTGGGGACTGTCGTCCGGGAT
Source organism: Conus ventricosus (assembly GCA_018398815.1). Lineage (NCBI taxonomy): Eukaryota > Metazoa > Mollusca > Gastropoda > Neogastropoda > Conidae > Conus > Conus ventricosus. The sequence goes on from JAFLJL010016870.1 coordinate 5,722, forward strand.
GAACATAAATGAGCCATAAGTGATTTTTGATTCTGGGTTTTGTTCAATTGCAAGGGATTTGAAATTTGTCGTAATTGTGGAAACCTAGATTTTTTTTTCTTACCTGGAAAGACGTTAGTCATGTGTTTGATTGTTTTGATCTTTTTTTCATGACTGGGCCTTGTATTTGAACTTGCTTGATTTGGTTGCTGTTGAGGTTGATTGTATGTAGCACAACTATTTGATCACTTATTTACAAGTGATCGTGTGGATATCTCGCTTGTTACTGTGGTTGTATTAACTAGCTGATCGAGGGTTAGATAGCTTCAGAATGTCGACTGAAGAGGGTGCTGAGACAATAGGTCCACTGAAAAAGATGGACCTCATAGAAGAAGGAAAAGCTTTAGGACTAAAGGGTCCGGAACTGAAGGCATATGTAGATGAGAACTGGCCCCGTGTAATCGAGGCCCAGAAAATACAAAGGGAAAGGCAAGAGAGAGAAAGAGAACGGGAAAGAGAGGAAAGAGAAAGAAGGGAGATAAGGCAGTTTGAGTTAGAAAAATTAAAATTGGAGAAAGAACGGGACGGGGACGCAAAACCTCAAGTGAACTTTGCACCACATGTCAGTCCCTTGATCAATATGCCAAGGTTCGATGATAATCCGGACCATTTAGAGGATTTCATTTCGCAATTTGAAAGGATTGCCAAAGATCAGGGCTTACCCGAAGAACGGTGGGCCACAAATTTGTCGGCGCTGCTGACACCCAAAGCTAGGGATGCTTTTTTCTGCTTACCACCGGAAAACAGACAGATTATGAGTCGGTGCGCGATGCTTTGTTTCAGAGGTATCAAGTAACCGCCGATAGATATAGGAAATTGTTCAGGGAAACCGTTCGTAAATCAGGTGAGACGCACGTACAGTTCCTTTATCGGCTTAGGGCTCTCTTTGATAAATGGATAAGGTTAGGAAACATTGAACAAACATTTGAATCTTTGAGGGAGGAGATCGTTAAGGAGCAAATTCTCTCCACTTGTCGGAAGGATCTCACAGTATTCTTGGCGAAAGAGAATTAGGAAGTTTAGAGGAGTTAGTGAAAGTTGCAGACAGGTATGAATCTGCCGTGATCAGCGTAATGTGGTGAAGGGATCAAACCAGTCGTCCCATAACCCCCAAACCACACGGTCAGGGAGTAAAATGCCGACTCCCTACAACAAAGAGTGGAAACTGCGATCGGAGCAGGCCCCTAGGCCCCTAGGGAACCATGGGAACCAAGACGATGCCAAGAAGGATCGCTTTTGTTTTAAGTGCGGGCGAGAGGGTCACATCGCTAAGGACTGTAGGCGAGGACAGGTACACTCAGTTGTTGCTGTGAATACAATTCAGCAGGAAGATAAAGCGCCGCTACCAACCACCAGGGCAGTGGTGAATGGGACGGCAGTCACATGTTTACTGGACACCGGGCTAACACTAGCGGCAATGGTAGACCCCAGTCTGGTAAACGATGAAGACTACACAGGGGAGACCATCTGTGTGCGATACGCAGATGGAAGAATCAGTCAGCTCCCTTTGGCCTATATTAGGGTGGAGTCCGATTTTGTAAGGGACACCATTATCGCAGGAGTTCAAAGGGACCTTCCCTACCCAACTTTACTGGGGTGTAGGTACATTCTGCCAAAGCCCTGCCAGTCGGTTGACCAAGTAGGAGAGGTAAATGTCGTGGAAACAAGGGCAACCACCAAAAAGCGGGAACCGCTAGACGCTGTGGTTATCCCCACCAACTCTCATCCGGAGGAGATCCGCAAACTGCAGCAGGCTGACGATACCCTGACTGCCATCAGAAAGAGAGTGAATGATGGAACATCCTGCGAGAGGCCAAACGGGAAGAGCGCCTTCACGGAGCACGATGGCATAATTGTGCGTGAATTTAGGAGGGGTGGTGAAGTTATCTCCCAGGTAGTAGTGCCAAAGGAGAAACGGGAGGCGGTGCTCCAGATGGGACATGAGAGCCTAACAGGAGCCCATCTAGGGACAGCAAAGACCCTAGATAAGATCGTCAAAGAATTCCATTGGCCAGGGATCAATGGAGATGTCAAGAGGTATGTAAGGTCATGTGACAGGTGCCAACGCTTGGGTCCCAAGAATACGAGACCCGCTCGCTTGAGACCTATGCCGCTCATTGACCAGCCTTCCGCCGGGTAGGGGTAGATATTGTAGGGCCAATTGTGCCAGCATCCAATCAAGGAAATCGCTACATCATCACAGCGATTGATTATGCAACACGCTATGCGGATGCGGTGCCGGTGAAGAATGTCCAGACAAGGACAGTAGCAGAAGCTCTCCTGACGGTCTGGACCAGGGTGGGCGTGCCAGAAGAAATCTTGACGGACCAAGGCCGTCAGTTTATTAGTGGAGTCATGGCTGAAGTCAACCGACTCCTCTCGGTCGACCATCTGACGACCACACCCTACCATCCTCAAACCAATGGCTTGGTAGAGAGGTTCCACGCCACTCTAAAGACAATGCTGAAGAAGTGTTGTGAAAACCACCCCAGAGACTGGGACCGTTATATCCAGCCATTTTGTTTGCATACAGGGAGGTGCCCCAGGCCAGCTTAGGGTTTTCTCCATTCGAGCTATTGTATGGGCGGACCGTACGGGACCCATGGCAATACTCAGGCAGATCTGGACGGATGATAAGGTGGAAGACCAAGTCCAGACCACGTACCAGTATGTAACAGAAATGAGGGAAAGACTGGAGACAGCTAGCAAACTAGCGCAACAGAATCTGGCACAGGCGCAAGAGAAGCAAGCAGACTTCTATGATCGCCGTGCTAGGGAAAGAACATTTGAGCCAGGAGATGAAGTACTGCTCTTGCTGCCAGAGCAGCATAACAAATTGCAGTTGTCCTGGAAGGGGCCATTCATGGTAGTGGAAGCAAAGGGGGGGATGAATTACTCTATTCAGTTGCGTCCCAACTGCGTTAAAACTTACCATGTGAACATGCTTAAGAGGTATGTGAGACGTGCGGAAGCTGCTAATTCCGTGGTAGCCACCCTTGTGAGGGAGGAAAGTGAGCAGGACTGTGAACAGTCCGGAACAATTCCCAGTCCCCCTCTGACGGCAGCAGAAACGTGTGAGGACTGCATGTTAGATCCGCTGCTCCAAGGGGGGCAGCAGCAAGAAGTTCGCGATCTGCTTGCCAAATTCCCGGACACACTGACTGAACGACCGGGACTCACTCATCTCGCAGAGTTCCAGGTCACACTGCTTGATGAGCAACCAGTGCGATCTAAACCCTATCCTCTTCCCCATGCCAGGCAGGAAGCCGTTAGGGAAGAGATTAGAGAAATGCTGGCATTAGGGGTGATCGAACCAACGCAGTCACCATACGCTTCACCGGTCGTACTGGTACAGAAGAAGGATGGATCAAACCGGTTCTGCGTAGACTATCGCAGGCTGAATTGCGTCACTGCTTTCCAAGCAGAAGCTATGCCAGATCCGGAGGCCATCTTCGCCAAAATCGCCAATGCCAAGTATTTTTCTAAGGTGGACCTCACCAAGGGCTATTGCAGATCCCTGTTAAGCCAGCAGACCGGCCGAAGCTGGCGTTCATCACCCAGGACGGGACATACACCTGGCGGGTCATGCCGTTCGGAGTGAAGAATGCTCCTAGTGTTTTTACGGCGATGATGAGGAGATTATTGGAGCCACTGAGGGGGAAACCAGTGGACAATTTCATGGATGATCTCCTCATCGCGACAGAAACATGGGAAGAGCATATGGCAGTCTGGAGAGCTGTCCTGGAGAGACTGACTGAAGCAGGACTGACCGCTCGCCCCTCCAAGTGTCATGTAGGGTTCCGGACACTTGACTACCTTGGACATCATCTCAGCTGTGGCCAGCTGTCACTAGAGGATGCCAAGGTGAGTCAGCTTAAGGAAGTGGAGAGACCAACAACAAAGAAGGGGGTAAGGGCTTTTCTGGGACTGGCTGGTTATTACCGCCAGTTCGTGCCCCATTTCAGCACCATAGCAGGACCTCTCACGGACCTGCTGAAGAAGAGTGCACCCAACAAGGTGGTGTGGACAGAGGAATGTGAGGGGCATTCCAGTCCTGAAGGACCATCTAACTTCCGGCTCTGTACTTAGGCTGCCAGACTTAAACAAGGACTTTATGCTGAGGACAGATGCTAGTGATCTGGGCCTTGGGGCCGTCATACTCCAAGCCATGATGGAGTGTTACATCCCGTAGCATACGCGAGTCGGAAACTGAACAGAGCGGAACGTAACTACGCTGTGTCCGAAAAGGAGTGCCTCGCCATAGTGTTTGGGGTGTCCGGTTTCAGAAGTACTTGTATGGGAGGACTTTTGTCCTCGAGACCGATCACGAACCTCTGTCGTATTTGGCCCAAGCCAAACTGACCAGCAGTCGTCTCATGCGGTGGTCACTGCTACTCCAGGAGTATTCTATGAGAGTTCGCTACATCCCGGGTAGCCAGAACGTAGCAGCAGACTTCATGAGTAGAAGCATGGGGGAGGTGGTGGAGTCAGAGTAGCAGCCAACCTAGCTGTGGGTGTCAGATCAGCCCTGTGGTAAGAGATCTGACCTTTTGGTGCATGAAACTGGGGATTGCCACAATGATGGTTTAGTTTGATTTTATTTGCCCAGTATAGGGCGGGGTTGAGCTTATGTTCATGTGTTATTTTTCATTTTTTGATATATGTTTACCTGTATGCGTTTTTGTTCATTGCCCATTATGGGGTGGGGTTGAGTACATGCTCACGTGTTTTGATTTTTCATTTTTTCTGGTTGGTATCTATTTGCTAAGATTGTCTTGTTCACTGATCGGTAAAGTGTCCTTATGTTGTGAAAACAGGATAAATGTTTGATTTGCATATTGTGTATGAGACCGTGTGAGCAGTTTGTGGCCACGCGCCTGAATTTGATTTTGATGTTAAGTAGGCTGGGACACACACCTGAATTTGAATCTTGATTAGCAAAATAGGATTTGGATTTGGATCTTGTGTCAATCAGGGTTGTGCTATATAAGAAGTGAATGGAATGATTAATTAACATGTATGGACATACTGATAGCTAACGCTATGGACAGAGTTCTTGATTATATGTGAGCCAGGTTAGAGTTAAATGTTGTGCACAGTCGTTATGACTGACCAAAGACTGATGTTTGGATTATCTGATTGATCTATTGGTTTTAATTGGGTACATTATCCCTGTTAGAGATGTTGATGGAATGATGTCTTGAAGCATAGGGGTAGTACTGTTATATCGACCCATGCAACTGAGTTTGTTTTATCCAATTGGAGAACATTCGTCCTGGAGGAAATGTTGATTGGAACAACATTCTTAGGTACGGGGTGTCATGAGTCGGCCGAATGTTCTCGAGCATTTAGGCAAATTAAGGGTAGTTGCTGTTGTTGAGAGCACGTTCCTTGGGTCTTCAAGTGTGCGAATTCAGGCATCACCAGGGGGGGATACCCCGAGTCGTATACTGAGTACTGGGAAGTGTTTCGCATGTCCGAGGGATAGTGACAAGGAGTTGGCGACCTGCCAGTCCTGGGTAGAGAAGAGTGTCCACTTTGAGCACTGGCTATTCACTGGACTCTCCCGTGGGCCTGAAAGGAAGGCAATCGTGTCAGGTGACCGTCACGGGTAGGTGACCGTCAGCCTGCAGGCAGAGTACAGCGACCATTCAGTCGTCCTTGTTCTGAGGAATGAATGGAAGGCTGCGGCCTATCGAGTGGTTTGCGCCTTGTTGTCTATAGAGGTAGTAAATACTTGAAGCATCAGTCATGGCTGGTAGAGAGGTCCAGGCGGTTAGTTCAATGGGTAGCTTGGGGGAATCGAACATGAGTTTGAATAGGAGGTTATGCATTAACCACTGGGTACCCAAGTCTTTGTTGGCGCTAGCAGCTGTGGTGTGTGTGTATGTGTAGGTGACTAGTGATTCCATTGGTGGAATAAAAATAACTTGGGGATTTATTGTACAAATCGTGTGATGTGTGTGTGCCCGTGATTCCATTGGTTGAGCCAGTTAAACTCGGGTTCTCTCTTTCTTTGAGAACGAATATAAGGTGCTTGGAAAACCAGGAAGTGTGTGACTCACTTAAGGGAAAGTGAACTCGCCGTCTTGCTGAGGGCTCAAGAAAATACAGCGTGAAGCAGAGGTTAGCTGTCGCCTTGTTGTCTCCTGGGTGGGGACGTAAGACAGTGGAGGTTGCTGTAGCCTCGGAGCCGACGACGAGAAGAATTGTTCTCCGTGTGGGGACGGTCGACAGCAAGACGTGTCAACCTGTGGAGCCTAGACAGGGAGCTGCCAGACAACGGTGGGGTGTTTGCAGCAGAGAAGACCTGTGGGAGAGGCCGACAGGAGCCCTTTCTGTGGAGAGGGCGAAGTGTGGTGGAGTCCGGGAGACTCAGTGCGAGGGTGCGACTCAAGCTACGTTGCCAGTGTCCCCCAACTGGGATTTGGCCAATCGGGAGGACACAACGGTGTGGCAGCTTCAGCTCGTAGTCGCACAGTGGGATGAAAGAAACTGACGGTCAACCAAGGAATGCTGGCAAGTTATGGACGTTTATTTGCTCTTAAGGTTATAAGTGTGCAAACAGAATAGTGGAATCTTGTCTTTCCTGGCTAAGTAAGAATAACTGAAGAACAGGGGATGCGATTTATGAAATTGTCTGTATGCTGTTTACATTGTTGTATGATACAGATAGTTGTGTTGTGTAGTGACGGGTGGGGGCTCGGAGTCAAGTTGAATAAAAGTTGATTATTTTCTATGAAATGTTATTGGTTTCCCGTCACCTTTGTGCGGGCCCGATGTGAGTGACAGAGTGCGTGTGCCTATGCGAGAGCGCATTTTGGTTGTGAAAGCGTAAATACTTCTGTCTATAAACCCCTGCATCCCTGAATATGAAAATCATATTTTAATAACGAGGGGGAGCGTCGGAGACCCGTCACACACACACACACACACACACACACACACACACACACACACACACACACACACACACACACACATGCACGCACGCGTAAACACACACACACACACAACACACACACACACACACACACACACACACACACACACACATGCACGCACGCGTAAACACACACACACACACACACACACACACACACACACACACACACACACACACACACACACACACACAAAGACTGGAACGTCAAAATGTGAACGTTGTTACTCTTAGGTTTTAGATAACTGCCTGTCTTCTCTGATAGATAAGATAGGCCGAACACAGGAGACATGGCTGAACTGTAAAAAAGAAAAGAAAAAAAAGAAAAAAAAAGAGCAAAGTGATCCGTATGTTGAACAGGTCTTGACAATAGCAAACACATCTACGACCAACACTCGAGAGATTTGTAAATGAAATTTGCAAACAAATTCACATGTACTCTCCACCACACCCTGTGGCGCCCAAATGTAACGAAACCCAGGTTAATACAATTCAACCCTTGCTTTCAGGACCCTGTTATATGCTCTCCCATTGGTTCCAGATCATGCCCGATTTTGGGTGCTTTCCTCGGCGTTGTTGACTTGTTCGTTTGAGTTATTTTTTCAAACATGAACAAATCGATATTGGTCAAAGGTCAGAGGTCCAAAAATGACACATGAATAGCAGTTCACTATTCTCTGCGACTAAGAGGGACAGAGAGATTGAGAGAGTGCGCCTGTTTCTGAGAGAGAGAGAGAGAGAGAGAGAGAGAGAGAGAGAGAGAGAGAGAGAGGGGGAGAGAACAAACGAACGAACGAACGAACGAACAAAAGATTTTAATCACTATAGGCTATGGCCCCTTCTGATGGGGGTACAGTATAGAGGAATAACCATTCATACATCGATGACATCGACTGAACTGACAAGCAACTGACCGATCAAACACGCACAATAACTGTAACAGCTAAGTTCATTCAACTGAGAAAAATTGTGCGCCTCTCAAAGGCTTTGTGTAAGTACTCAGAGAGAGAGAGAGAGAGAGAGAGAGAGAGGGGGGGGGGGAGGGAGAGAGAGGGGGGGTGGGAAGGGAGAGAGATAGAGTGGGGGGAAGGGGAAGAGTGGGGCAGCGATGGACATGGGGTATACGAACAGAGAGGCAGACTGACGGTGTTTTCGAGTGAGCACAGCGGTAAGGAAAGAAAGAGACATGGATTTGTCTCCCTTACCAATGATGCTGGCTGATTGAGAGAGAGGGGGGGGGGGGGGGGGGGGGGGGCGAGAAAAAAAGAAAAGAAAAGAAAGAAAGGGGAAAAAAGGGAGGTGAAAGGAAACGAAAGCCTTGATTATCAGGCCAGACTGATAAGAATAATTATTTGAGCGAACTTTCACTTTTAAAGATACACATGTAAACACGCTCCCTAGCAAGCGCGTTTTCGTGTGTGTGTGTGTGTGTGTGTGTGTGTGTGTGTGTGTGTGTGTGTGTGTGTGTGTGTGTGCGTGTGTGTGTGCCTGCGTGCCTGCGTGCGTGTGTGTGTTTATGCATACGGCACGCCTGCTTGCTCGCCATTGTTCTCAGGGACACAAATGTAGAGTATGTGGGACTGAGATTAGTCAGGATGCACAGAGAGAGAAGGGGAGGAGGGAGGGGAGGCAGGGGTTCAGGAAGGGGGGGGGGGATGGGGGTGAGGGGAGAGATAATGGACTATTGGAGCCAGGATAGGGGAAAATGTTGGGAAAAGGAGAAAAGGGTAGGAAAACCTAAGAGAAAACAGAATATAGGAGAAAAGGCGGTAAAATGCAAGAAAAGGTAAGAAAAAGTAAGAAAAGATCATAAACAGTAAAAAAAAAAAAAAAAAAAACCCAATACAAACAAACAAAACAAACAAATAAGTGAAAGCAGGAGAAAATCAGAAAAAGCAAGGAACGATGAAAACGTAAATAAATGTTAGCGAACCGCCCAGAGAACGTGGACAAACGAGTCACAAGACAAAACACAACGCGTTTCGACCTCTTAGGTCTTCCTCGGGTGATACATAAACGAATAAAAACAAACGAAAATTCACTTGGGCTTTGATCGCTCAGATCGCTTAGGGTTCAGCGCAAGGAAGAAGGCGTTGAATGAGAACAAAAACGAGTAGGTCACCAGTGTTGTTCTTTTGTGGTCGTGGTCGTTTTGGTGTTGGACTTGTGTTGTTTATATTCGTTGGATTTAGAAAGCCCCATGGATAATTACTGAAGCCTTCCGCGTTCCATGTATCGGGTTTAGTACTTTCCTTCAATTATTTTCACTTAATTGTATTTTTTCCTATTTCTTTTCAGCCTGTGACCCTATCATGTCCTGTCCGTGGGTCTTGTTGAGACTAGGCCTGTAACCATGTGTCTAAATTGCCTGTTGACCAAGAGGAGTCTCTTAATGGCCCGGACCCCTAGAATTCAAACTTTAATCATCAAAGCAACCGTCGGAAAAAAATCAAAATGCATAAAATAGCTATCATTATTCAAAAAGTTCAAAACCATAACTCTTATAATATGATCTATGGGCAGCCATTTCTTAGCAACGATCCAACCTCCCACTGTCGCCCCGTCCGCCTCACGCTCCACCCCCCCCCCCCCCCCCTCTCTCTCTCTCCCCCTCTCTCTAAGCAAAGAGCGAGAGAGAAAGAACGGTGAGCTCTCGACACGAACTGTGTGCGTGTGTCAATGTGGGTCGCGCGACTTCATGCTGAATTTGCACGTTGACCTACCTCTAAACAAGTTCCTCTACGTGCCTAGAGAACTATAAAACACGGGGTCTAGCTAAACCCGCCCTCAACCAATTTTTCGGGCGACTGACCCTAGACCCCGTGTTTTTATAGTTCTCCCTAGTAAACCCTTCAAACAAACATACTGTGTAGGATTATCCGTTTTCAATACTAATTTACTAAACTTTTCAGATTTTAGTTTTTGTTTAAAATCCTGTGTTTTTTCCTGATCAATTTCAATAACATCATTTTCGCGCATACATTCATCAAATGCGCTCTTCTTTCATGTGAAATAAAACTACATCTTTAACTGTTCTCTAAAGTCTTTTAAACTGAGTTATATTTTTGACAAAAAATTTCCACACACTTATCCCAGCATGTCTTCCACTGAAGGCTAGTTTGCCAAAGTGTTTCTTTTTTTTACTATGTCTCTTTCTGCCGAACAGTCATCTATAATAAATAGTGTCTGCGTTCCTTCAAACAGTCTATAAAAGTATTCTAAACACTCACTTAGCTTATTTTTGGGATAACTAAATATATGTCATCATCTGTCCATACAAACCTTCTATCATGATATGCTTTGTTCCATTTAAATGTTGGACAAAAATCACAATATAATCAAAATTATAGCAATAAACTGTTTGTAATGGTCGAGGACAAATATTGTTTTTCCACACCCAGTCTTTCCACAAATCAGTTAACAATGAGGGGTTTTTATCAAAAAGTTTAACTGCTCCAAGTTATATAACAGAATTTAATCTAATCCAGTTATTGTTTTTATCATACTCTCTGTCAAAACTTGTTCGTATAATAAAATCCTATAAGATCTAAATGTGTAAGTTTAAAATCCAATTTAGTTCTGTAAAATTGTTTCTATTTAAGCCAAATTGATTTTGCTGCTTGTTGTTATGAGCTAAATATCCTCGCTGTTGTTAAGAACGACGACAGTAATTTTTAAAAGTTTTTCAACGTCTAATTTTGCCACTATTAGAATTCCTTTAAAAGGACGTCACTAACGCCCAAAACCCCCCATTCCTCCCCTCATTTTTTAAAGACAGAAATTTCAAATATCATTGTGAACGTGTCTCCTAATTTCATTTGTGGAATGAACTGTAATTTTGTAGAAGCATCTTTCAAAACTGATTTTTCTTCTTGTGGAGATGTACTGTTTATTCCATACGGCTTTATTTCAATTTCTTTCCGACTATTGTCCTCTGCCATAAGACTTACATGTAAAGGCCAGAGTTGAATGCTTTTCTGAAACTTTTTTGACGGCTAAAAAATGTAAATGGGCTTATAAATTAAAATTTTTATGTCCCATTCTAAATATGGTTCTAAGTGCCATTTGCTGTCAGGTTTTCGAACTATTTTATTCATACTGGCCAGAAATTATTTGTTTCCCACATTGCGCGTTGCTCTATTTTTAGGAAACTTTTGTTGTCGCCAACCTCTTTGCGTTTATAATCACCATTTTTAGTGTACTCAAAACCATACAAAGCGCCTATCTCACCATTCTGTTCAAAGTCCGCAACGTCTGCAAGGTCTTTTAATTCTAAAGTTATACACCTCACAGGCCTTAATGTAACTCCTGATTCTTCTGGCCCACGCGACTTTAAATTTTTTAGACAACTTATTATTTTATTTCTAAAACAATGTGCAGGTATCACATTTCACGGCTTTTCCTGTTTTGTCTGCAATTTTTATATAAAATGATCCGACCCTCCCACAAACTAATCTTTTAAAACTGTAAATTAGGGAATTGTATAATTTCATAATCGCAATATGCAGCTTTCCCTGATGAGAGCTCTTAAAACAGTTGAGGGCCTTCCGTCATATAAGTTTTTCATCAGTGCTTAGCTCGTTCAAATGAACATAGAGTAATGAATGTAATGAAAGATCGAGCGGATTTTCCCCTCAAAAGTAGTTTCGTCTGGCGCAACACTAAAACTATGAGTGGGTAGATTGGCAGTTGTAAAGCCTAACATTTTAGCTAGCTCTCTATCAAAATATAAGGTACTTCTTCAGGCTTGATGTTAACATTTTTTTTTTAGATTTGCATTGTTAAGTTTGAGAGTAATGTCAAAGTTACTCATTGCTTCTTTTTAGTGAGCAAAACCCGTAATAACCATCAGGTATTGTTAACTGGCTAACTTTGGTCCCTGATTTGTCAATTTTTAGAATCTTTTTAAATTCTCCTTGGATTCACTTATATTAAACCATACGACTTTGTAAAAATTTCATGAAGCGCAACCATTCTGGCCCCGCAATTGTTATCAATAGCATGTTCTAAAAAACGAAGGACGGTCTTGAGTTGTTATTGTTACAAACATTTTTTAAACGAAAAAAAAAATGAGTGCATTCAAATATACTAATCCCAAAATATTCTGTTGGGCCGCACTACGATCTTAAAAATATAACAACTGACCCCTTGTCATTTCTGTGACCCAGACTGACACCTTTCAAGTAAAGGTGAGTAGGGCCATTAAACAGATATCTTAACCCCTCTATTAAAAACGACCGCATCCCGAAAGTGTGGTTTAGTCATCCGATGCAGTTTTTACCAAAAAAAAACAGTTTAAACTTTGCTGTGTTTAGCGCATCAACTGGGTGTGGAGTGTCGTATGCGATCATTTAATCACCCCGATCCTTTTGGTGAGGTCAGTGTACAGATTTCATTCTATACACCTTCAGACGTATTTTGACTGAACTGCAAGCGCCATTACCAAATGACAAAACCGTTTAAATCCATTCAGCAACAGAATAGACATGAAGGCTTTTGAAAGGATCTGTAACGAATTCAATATTAAGGCTAAGACAGACTTTAGACAAAAGTCGAATCTTAATCATGGTCTAGGCACCCCTTATTTTTGGGGCGTGCACAAAAATATAACTAGGGACGGGAATCCTCCTTAACATCTTTCTCTTCAGGCACAGCTTTTTCACCTAGGGTCCATAGAGAAAGAGCATAAAACAGCATGGACAACATTTATCTTAGACGCTTCTAAGGGCCTAACAAAAGCAGGAATAGAACGAATAAACGACTCTGTTTCGTATTTATGTTTGGTTTTGCTAGGTTCGCAAGCACAAACGAGATCGAGCATAACTGATCCTTCTACTGGTTTTGATGCCCAAAAACAATACTTAGCAAATTTAGAGGACGCCATTAATTCACAGTTGTTTTACCTTCAAGTATTAAAAGGTACCAAAATGTTTTACAATACCAAGATCGAAAGTAGACTTTGCTGTTGGCACTGGTTTAAAACATGCTGCCTTCTGACCTCGGGCCCAGATAGGTACAATAATAAACTACAATAATGAAATCCTTGTGGCAGGCAATGAACAGAAAGTCGGAAAAAACGAAATAAATTCTGAGCCAGTAATTTTGCAAGCAGTAAACAAACAAGATGACCCCCCAAGAATAAGTCATCCAATCCCCGTGGCCCAAAGCCCAAAAAAAAAGGCCGTTGAAAAAGTCAAAAAAAAAAAGACCATGAAGATAAAAGACAGCGCTTGTTTTGGATTAACGGGCCTGGGATTACTTGGTCTTTATTTTACAAAAATTAACCCGACTATTAAGAGAACTAATGCCCACAAGTGCTGGGCCATAAAGCCAACTACTTTGCTTGCAGTAGACAAAAGCCAGCTAACGACCCCCCCTAATATACCCGGTAAAGCGTCCATGGCTTTACTGGCTAATTTTTTTAATAAACTCGCAAGATATCAAGCTGTTTTTTTTCCCCATGATTTATCAGGTGGTGATGGAGGCGATGGCGATGGAGGACGGGGAAATTTGGCCACCGCCGCCTGTAAAGCCATCACCAGTGTACTTATTGCAAATCCTAAGGCCGTTATAACGCTTGCAAAATGTGACCCTTGCTCTCTAAACATGTTCTTATTCTTTCTGCTAGCGTTGTGTCTTCATATAAAATTCTTTGGATAGTTTCTCTTTTTCTGATCACTTGAGTTCGTAATTGGTCTCGGTTAGTAGACGCCGCTTTTAGTCTTGCCGATCTTTCTTTTTCAAGATCTTTTAGTCTTTGGGTTATTCTTTCTTTAACACCAAGCCCTAGTTGCCGTCATCAGCCTCAACGAGTTTTTCTTTTTCTCTTTTATATCCTCATCTATTTTATCCAGTTTTGCTAAATTGTCTGTTAATTCGCCTCTGAGGGTTCTTAAAGTACGATCAAGGGCCTTTAAATTTCTCGCGTGATTATCGGGAGTCGTGTAAAGTTTTTAATGCTGTTCTTCTGAAAAATGGTTTCTGCTTCTTTTATTTTGTCTGCTGTTGACTTAAATCTTGAAGTTCCATGTTTTGTATTTGGTTATCTGTTGGGAGTTCTTGTAGTGTGTTTTGAAGTTTAGAAAACCGCACCCCTATCTAATTTTGGTTTAGAAATGCCAAGGCGTTTTTGTACGCTCACAGGGAGTCTTGTCTAATGTACTTATGGCAAAAAACTTTGATGGGTCTCGTTTAGGTTGTAAGCCGAACAGGTTCTCCGGGGTCGTTTTTCACATACAAATGACCAATTATCATCTCTTTCAAAATCATTAGGGTCTAAAACTTCGGGAGGTTCAAGGCCTAAATTTTGGAAACAATGATCTAACATGACTTTCTGTTAATTCACTCCGCACTGAGAGCGCTGAGCAAAGCTGTATCAAAGGAGTCATTTCACTCATGTCGCCCTCAGGATCAAAAACATCATAATCTTCTTCACCTCAATTCCTGCCATGTTTCTTAAATAATTAACTTTTTATTTTTGTTTTATAAAAAATGTCGCAAGCATAGGGTTTCATTTTTGACCCCTATAGAAGACTGAAAGAGCCCCTTGGCGTGAAGGGAAATAAACGGAATATTACGTTCCAAATAATCCGTCTACTATTGAGCAGATCAAATCTTACTGTCAAATTTCCAGACCTAGGCAGATGAAGTGATTGTGCCAGGCTCTGCGCGACTTACTTTCAAAATAGAACCGAATCAGCAACAGCCCCAAGCAGGACAGTTGTCCAGAATCTGGACGGCATCTTAAGAAAATTTCTATAAAACTTGGGGGCAAGAAATATTTTCTTACACAATGCAGACATATTTTTACCCTATTCTGATCTAGGGCTAACTGCGAATGAAAGGGATGATCTTGCGTTTCAAGGATTGAAAATGAAGAAACACACTAAAACTTAGAATAGGCGCTGCAGCCGCCGCAGATCTAAAAGCAGCAAAAGTCTATAGCTGTAAATTTTGCGTATGGAAATCGCTTTTCTATTCCTTAGATTTTGAGTTGTTAAAGCGCATGCACCATACTTTCAAGGAGCATTAAAAGACAGATTGTCATTGAACTAACTTTTAATGAATACAAACGTGTTATCAGATCATCAGACACCGGAGCAAAGTACAGCATTTCTGACATCTCGTTAGAGTTGACGTTGTTAGCAACCCAAAATTAGCAAAGCTGATTGAGCAACAATATCAGTCAAAATTAGCAATATATTACGAAAGAGTGATTCATCATACACATACCCCAGAAGCAGGGCAGACACTATATGGAATTTTATTTTTTAAGTGCCACAGCAAGATCGCTAAAGGTATTTTATTGCTGTGTGAAGATGAAGAACCATTCAAAAGACAAAGCGAAAGTTTATTAATCCTAAAATAACGAAAGTACAATGTTCGATTGAGGGTAGCCCTAACCAAATCAACGCAGCGGCCCTTAGACCTTATCAGCATTTTGACGAAATAAGAAAAACTGTTTGGAGGCGGGAGATGCAGAAGTCCAACAAGACCTGTGTCTAAAGATCTACACCTTTCACAGTTTTTAGGCTTGAAAAATTATCTAAAAAACAAAATACGGTTTTATGGATTGACCTAAAAACGACAGAGGAAATCATTGCAGGGAAGTGGGAGAACTTTTTAAAGACGGAATAAACATTCAAATTGATAAAGAAAAAGATGGCGATAAACCAGTTAATGTACATTTGTTTTTATATATGATGCGCAGCTGAATATTCAAGATAACAGATTAAAAATTATACAATACTAAATTATTTTTTATTTTTATAAAAAGCATGTCTGTTAAGCATTATCCAAAAGTACCTACAGCGCCAGAGTCACCAAACGAAGGGATAGTAGAAAACCCTGACATAAAAACCTTAGATTAACAAACATACGCAAATGCAGCAAGTACTAGAGCAAGACCTTTCAAAATACAGCAAAACCAAACGAAGGTATTCTGCTGCCTTTAATGCTGTTTACATATGTTAAGCTGGGGGCATCGACTGTTAGTGCTCTATCACAGGAACGAGTGTAGGTCTCTTAGCAACAGCGTAGGTGCACCCCGCAGCTTTACCTCTAGGGGGGTTTTTCTTAGCTCTTGGCCTGTGTTCATTAGCTGTAAGTGCTGCTAGCAAAAAATTAAAAACTAAACTCCAAAAGCACACCGCTATGGTTCAAAATAATAACAGCTAAACTTAGTTTCGTTCAAACTGACAATAAATAAAGCACTAAATTGACTCAAAAAATCACGGATGAAGAATTTAGTCGCTTTCAGGCTGATTTTGATGACAAAAAAAGACAAAAGTTTGATCTTCAAAAAAAGGCAAGGGCAAGTTTTTCTCAACAGCCAACACCGAGCAGATAAAAAAGGAATGTTTAAAAAAAGTAAAAAGAGACATTAAACTCTGTTTCTAAACAGCTCACATTAACAACATCAAAAGGGGGTTTATACTTTAGTTTATGAGTCCAAAGCACAAAAAGACCGTTGATTTGATTCTGATTAAGACGACTTTGGAGTCGATGATTTTTTTTAAAATTTTAAAAAAATAGAGTTAGAAAATAAAAAACATCATGGCTGAGATAAAAGAAAAGACCGGACGAATTGTTTGGGAAAGGGAAAGCTTAAGGGAGAGCGTTTGTCCAAAAGCTTAAATGATATAATCTAGAAGTCATCGATCCAACAAAAGTAAGGCAAGTGTTGTTCATGCTATTTCTCAAGTTCCAGGTAAACTAACAGTAGACCCGCCAGTTAAAGTAATGTTAGCTGTTTTAATCGATTTAATAACAATAAATGAAGAAAATCTAGAAGTCTGGGGGCTCGACTCAACAACAGTTATTCTTTCTCATAATGACTTAACACCTGGTTGGGCAGACCAACTGCTGCACAGTTTGATGTGGCCGCTGAAGAAACCAAAATGAGAGGCTCTGGTTGGGCAGAGGGCGAAGTCTTAGAGATCAGATTAAAACAGTCTAAGTATGCACCGATTGTTGGGAAGGCTTACATTCCGCTGCCCCCAGCATTGGTAGCGAAAAAGCATTCTAAAAATAAAGAATTCAGACAACAAATGTTTTATGTGGTGTGTTCTTGCAAGGCTGCATTACGTCCGCAAAAACGCAAGAGAGTGTCTAACTATTGTTCTTACATCAAAGATCTTAACTTTAGCGGAATATCCTTTCCTGTTAGCGTGGACCAAATTGATCAGTTTGAAGAACAAAACAAACCAATAACTGTTAATTATCTACACATGGGATGAGGAAACAAATCTTAACAGCCCATCAAGTGTCCAAAAACAGTCCATCGATTGGCGAACCAGACAAAAATCATGTTGACTTACTACTGATGTTTTCACCAGCAGGGCTACCACATTACACATTGATACGCACAATAGTAGACTAAGCAGCATACTTTAAAGCAAAAAAATAAACAAGAATTCTGTAGAAAATGTTTAACAAGAATTCCATCCAGTCAAGCCGCGCTTGAACATAATAAAACATTGTAAAAGTCTGTAGACTGTAAGACAGAACTAATTACCTCCCGCCTGGATCTAAATTATTTTTTAAGAACTGGAAACGGCTGCAAACAAGTCCATACGTAGTTTACGCAGACTTTGATCGCTTATTGTTCCTTATGAAGGGCCAGCTCCACAGAAACTTCCGAAAACAGTCTTAATGAGTAATCATCAGATTTGTCATTTGCCTTCATTTTTGTTAGGTCGGATGGGGTCCATTCAGAACCAGAATTGTATAGAGGACCAGATGCTGCAGAAACATTCTTAAAACGTATGCAGCAAGTGCGTAACGCCTGTTTCTAAAATCTAAACTTACTGAAATCAAGATGACGCCTGAAGACCAACAGCAGTAAAAAATCACCACACATTGTTGGATTTTTTGGGGCGGCCTTGGGTTTCCGCCGGTTTAGGCCTCTCATCAACGCAGCCAATCCAACAGTAAGAGACCATGATCACATTAGTGGGAAAATTCAGAGCAGCAGCGCACAGTAAATGCAATCTTCAACTAAACTTTAATCCCAAGACATGGAAGCTGCTCATCTTCTTTCATAACTTGCGAGTTTACGACTCTCACTTATAATGCCCAAACAGTAGACGACGCCTTCAGGATAACATGCATTGCACAGTCTCAGAAAAATACATGTGTTTCACTTAAATAACATGTCTTTTTATGACTCTATGCAACACCTGGGATCATTTGAGTCACTGGCTATGCCCTTAAGTCCTGCCCATAACGGAAGAAATTTTGACCCAACTCTTTTTTAGAAAGGGCGTTACCCTTATGAGTACTTTAACAGTTGGGAAAGGTTTGACGAAGATACACTTCCTCCTAAAGTTGCGTTCTGTTCTAGTTTTCAGAGGAAAGGAAATCACGATTCTGATTACCAGCATGCTCAAGATGCGTGGCAGAAGTTAAAGTGTAAAAAAGATGGGAGACTATCATGATGCATACTTGATGGCAGACGTTTGTTTGTTGGCGGACGTCTTTGAAAATTATAGAAAGACCTGCATGAAACATTATAGCCTGGATCCCGCGCATTATATTTCTGCGCCCGGATGAGTTGGGACGCTTTCTTAAAATTACTGGAGTACAGATTGATTTATTGTCTGACCCTGCCAATGATTCAGATGATTTAAAACGGATTGCGTGGAGGAATTAGTAAAGGCGTCGCATCATTACTGTAAACAAACAACAAATACTTGGACGATTATGACCAAGTAAAAGGTCTAACTAAACTCATGTATTTAATGCAAACAATCTGTATGGTTGGGCTATGGCAAAAATCACTTCCATTACGCAACTTTAAAATTTACACAGGCGGCGATCCGAAAAAATTCAAAGAGCATTAAAGTGGTTGAGCAGTTTGACGCCAATCAACAGCGTGGATACATTCTAGAAGTTGACTTAGAATATCCTCAGGAACTCCATGACCTACATAATGACTATCCCTTAGCAGCAGAAAGTCTAAAGATGGCAAAAACAGAGCCGCCTAAACTTGTGCCCAATCTTCGTGACAAAAAAAATTTTGTCTGTCATTACAGACTTCTACAATTTTATTTAAGACATGGTTTGAAGTTGACAGCTGTTCATCGTATAAATGCTTTTGATCAAGAACAGTTCATGAAACCATACATCATGAAAAACACTGATCTTAGAACTAAATCCACAGATGCTTCAGAAAAAGAAATTTTTCAAGCTGATGAACAACAGCTGTTTCGGAAAGACCATGGAGAATCCACACAAGCGTAAAGATGTTAGATTGGTCACCAGAGAGAACGAAGCAATAAGCTGACTTCAAAAACCCAATTATCAGGACTTTAGAAGATTTTATGATCAGCTTTTTGGCATAATGAGAAGAAAAAGAAAGTCAAAAATTTGGGCAAACCCGTATTTATTGGGTTAACTGTTTAGAATTATCAAAGCTTTTGAGTTAGAATTTCTTTAGACTACTTTAAACCCTCGTAAACCTGAGTCCAGAGTACTTTACACAGATACAGACAGTTTTGTTATAGATACCCTACTGAAGACATCTATAAAGACATGGAATTAGAAGTAGCTAAAGGGCATGCGGGATGGTATGACACATCTGATTATCCTAAAGATTCGCCTTTTGCATTCATCCGTAAATAAGAAGGTTTTAGGAAAGATGAAGGGCGAATTATCTGGAGGGGTGATTAAGGAGTTTATTGGTTTAAGGTCAAAAATTTTACAGTCTTTCGACCAGGAGAAAACCATTAAGAAAGCAAAGGGAATATCTCGCAGTGTTTGTGCAGTCAAACATATCGCATGACAACTACAAAGAAGCATTGTTCAAAAACATACTTTTCATCATGACAACGAAAACTACGATCTAATCTACATGAATCAACACAACTGTTGTAACAAAGAAGTCTCTTGACAGCACCAACACAAAACGAGTAATTTGTTAATCAGAGATTTCATATCAATTGGGGACTGGAGAACGTTTTTAAATACATACCTTCTTCATTATTTTTCCTCAAGTTTTGTTATAAGCTCATCATATCATCATCCAATACAGCTAAATCTTTTTTCATGTTTGCTTGATGTGCTCGAATTTTTTTATTATTTCAAAGATATTCTTTCCCCATATCTGGGTGATCAAAATTTGGGAAATTTGGGGTAGTGGGTTTTGGATGCATTGCCATGTACTGATGAACCCTCGTAAATGCTTCCTTATAATAGAATTCGTATCATATGATTCCGTATCAATTCCAAGGTCTCTTCCTTTATCATTCTTGTTTCGTTCTGTGCTTCCTTCTGACTTCCATTTTATGTAAATTAAAAAAATTTAAATAAGCAACTGGAACTGTGTCTGGTGGGATTATCTGCAGTTCTTCCTTCACAAAAGATCTTTGAGGAGCTGGTTGTTTTGGGTTTTGTCAGTTTCTCGTAAATAATACACGGGTGGATTCATTTTACAATTCTTTTTATTCATATGGAAACAACACTCCAAACTGGATCTGTTGCCCTGATGCGAGTGTCCCCTTCTGCTTCCCCCAGTAAAAAAGGTACCTTACTTTTTAAACCAAACGGTAATAGTTTGCTGGTTGTACTGGAGTCTTCAGCAACATTATTGTTTGTTTTTTGATTGCTTGTACTGGTTTTAGCCCTTTAAATTCTTTATTAATTCATTGCGCGCAAAACTGAGGGCAGTCTTTCTAACCCATTCTGTGTTGCGAGAATTGTCAATCAGCTCTCTGTGATACTGGTAGGAAAAAAGTCTTTCAGATAACTGTTTGTTAAAGTTTTCAACTAAAGCCTGTGATCTGTGAACTCCTGGAAATGCCTCTTTTAATGGTAAAATCTATGTTTTAAAAAATAATTGATTTACTTGGCCTTTAAATTCTTTTCCATCATCGACTTGAATCATGCGAGGATAAGTTAGCGGGCCTCGTTGGTATATCAGCTGTAAAGGGAACAGCAACAGCAGAAGCACCTTTTGTGTTAATGGTTCTGTTTTCTTTGTATCTTGAAGCTATTCAATGACTGTGAGCGCGTACTTAAATCTTTTCGTCTAATCGTATCATGGGTAAATATAGAAGGTCCATTTGATGGGTGTCGTTCGGGATTGTATCACAAAGTGTGGTCTCTGTATTCGTCTAAGGTGCAGGTAAATAAATTTGCCAAATCGCTTGTTTAGATAACCATTTCTTTGCTGTTTGTTTCACTGACTCCCGCTGCTTGGCTTAGCTTTTTATTGCCAAGATTCCCTTTCCCAAAATCCTTTGGTGAATAATAGATTTGTTCATTTTTATTCAGCCAATATTATGCGCAACAAAAACACAACGGTCATACCAAAGACGATAAACGCGATTTCTTGCTTCTTTTGTTTTTCTGATGGCTGATAAAAGTCACTGAATTTTGGTGGGGCAATGTCTCGATTGGTTTGCCTGTTCAAGATAATATTCTTTTATTGCTTGATCAACGTCTTTAAAAATGTAAGCTGCATGCCCCTGTTTTTTCAGTTTTCGTTAATAAAATCTAACTGCTCCCAAATTTTCTGCTTTTCATAGTTATCTTGTGCAGCTGCTAGTTGCTCCATAGCTTTGTTATGTCTTTTTCTCTCGCCGTCATCCCGCAGTTTTTACTAAAAAAGCGTAATTACTTCCGCTAAAAGCAAGCGCATTAACCACAGCGCCACCATCATCATTACGAGCGAAGCCATTTTTATAAATGTATTTTTATTTTTACATATTGATACTGTCCCGGAATTATTCCTTGCTTAACTAGAAAATCTTTCGTAGCAAATGAAGCGTAATAACAGCAATTACTTTGCTGAGTCTTCAAAGTCTAGTTTGCCAAGATCTGCTGGTTTTTTTTTTAACAGGCTTTTACCAAACATTGTGTATCCTACACTTAGGGCCCCCAAAAACAGCAGAATGGTATACAAGGTGGTACCCGTTTTTTTCGGTGCCATTTTTAAAAAAATAAAATAATTATAATTAATAAAAAAAAATGAACAACGATGATCTACTACAGTTACAGGGTAGCCTAAACCTTCCTGACCCTTTCGAATTACAAATGATCAAGTTGATGACCAAGCTATTATGCCCAAAAAGGAAAGGCTGCATTCTTTGGCAGCATGTGGGGAAAAAAAAAAACAGTTCCTCGGAAATGAATTCAGCATAGAACAGATTCAACAGATGTCGCCACAAGACATTGTAAAGTATCATAACAGGAAAAAAGCGCAACTAGGATCAAGAATGGTAAAAAGTGTAGGACAAACGGTTCTTAGTTTGTACACTAAACTAGTAAGTAAATTTGCGCCTAATTTATTCTGAACAAGACTTTATGTATGATTTAACGCAGGATCCAGTTTTAACAAAGTCATTAGAGTCTCTAGGATTGCGATTTTGTATTACAGATTTGGAACATTATTTTCCCCCGCTAATCATGGGGTTAATTACTTTTAATCATATAGATTTTGTTTCCCTAAAAAAGACCGAGCCCGAAAATCAGCAGAATCAGAAAACCCTTGAATCAGGTGGAGAAAGTGACCAGTAAAAAGCCTCCTAATCCTGGCGCGTTGCAGCAGGAAAAAAATTAGCAGAGTGGAACAAACAAAGAAAATTACAGTTACAATCACAGATTATAGCCCATAATGAAAAAGGCTAGAGCCGCAGCCAGTTGTTTCAATGCCAGCTATAAAAACACCAGAACAAGATGATCAAGACCTGCAACAACAAAAGGGGTGCCTACGCCGCCAAGTCTTCATGGAATATTGTACTTAAACAATTTTCATTTTTGGGGCATTGCTGCTGGGGGCGGTTATTACGGTTTAAAAATATATAAACAACGACAGCAAAAACCGAAAGCAGTCAAAAAAATCTCAACCACTAAAAAAGAAGCCGAACAAAAAGCATGCCAGAACCCCCAAAAAACAAAAGACATTTTTATCCATTTCAGATGCAATAATACTTAAGAACTTAATAAATAATTATAAGTTGACTTGAATATAGAACTTGGCTGTACTTAGAGGATGACTTAGTTATGAACTTGAGCTGACATAAGTTAAGAACTTAGAAGTGACTTGAGGATAACTTGAGTAAGAACTTAGAAGTGACTTGAGGATAACTTGAGTAAGAACTTAGAGTGACTTGAGTAAGAACTTAGAAGTGACTTAAGTAAGAACTTGAGGAGACTTGAGTAAGAACTTAGAGGTGACTTGGGTAACTTTTAGTTAAAAACTTAAAGGATTGGTGTGTGCATGCGGGGTGGGGGTGGGCGGGGGGGGGTGGGGGGGGTAGGGGGGGTTGCAGGGGTTTCCTCCTTAGTTTTGACTAGCAAGTACAGGCTTACCGCACCCTTTGCTACTAAAATAGGCGTTTACGCATGGGAA
>JAFLJL010016870.1:30057-46302 GCA_018398815.1 Conus ventricosus
CGAGAAAAATTTTTCCCGTGTGGGGACGGTCGACAGCAAGACGTGTCACCTGTGGAGCCTAGACAGGGAGCTGCCAGACAACGGTGGGGTGTTTGCAGCAGAGAAGACCTGTGGGAGAGGCCGACAGGAGCCCTTTCTGTGGGAGAGGGCGAAGTGTGGTGGAGTCCGGGAGATCTCAGTGCGAGGGTGCGACTCAAGCTACGTTGCCAGTGTCCCCAACTGGGATTTGGCCAATCGGGAGGACACAACGGTGTGGCAGCTTCAGCTCGTAGTCGCACAGTGGGATGAAAGAAAACTGCGGTCAACCAAGGAATGCTGGCAATTATGGACGTTTATTTGCTCTAAGGTTATAAGTGTGCAAACAGAATAGTGGAATCTTGTCTTTCCTGGCTAAGTAAGAATAACTGAAGAACAGGGGATGCGATTTATGAAATTGTCTGTATGCTGTTTACATTGTTTGTATGATACAGATAGTTTGTGTTGTGTAGTGACGGGTGGGGGCTCGGAGTCAAGTTGAATAAAAGTTGATTATTTCTATGAAATGTTATTGGTTTCCCGTCACCTTTGTGCGGGCCCGATGTGAGTGACAGAGTGCGTGTGCCTATGCGGAGCGCATTTTGGTTGTGAAAGCGTAAATACTTCTGTCTATAAACCCCTGCATCCTGAATATGAAAATCATATTTTAATAACGAGGGGGAGCGTCGGAGACCCGTCACACACACACACACACACACACACACACACAACACACACACACACACACCACACACACACACATGCACGCACGCGTAACACACACACACACACACCACACACACACCAACACACACACACACACACACACACACACATGCACGCACGCGTAAAACACACACACACACACACACACACACACACACACCACACACACACACACACACACACACACACACAAAGACTGGAACGTCAAAATGTGAACGTTGTTACTCTAGGTTTTAGATAACTGCCTGTCTTCTCTGATAGATAAGATAGGCCGAACACAGGAGACATGGCTGAACTGTAAAAAAGAAAAGAAAAAAAAAAGAAAAAAAAAGAGCAAAGTGATCCGTATGTTGAACAGGTCTTGACAATAGCAAACACATCTACGACCAACACTCGAGAGATTTGTAAATGAAATTTGCAAACAAATTCACATGTACTCTCCACCATCACCCTGTGGCGCCCAAATGTAACGAAACCCAGTTTAATACAATTCAACCCTTGCTTTCAGGACCCTGTTATATGCTCTCCATTGGTTCCAGATCATGCCCGATTTTGGGTGCTTTCCTCGGCGTTGTTGACTTGTTCGTTTGAGTTATTTTTTCAAACATGAACAAATCGATATTGGTCAAAGGTCAGAGGTCCAAAAATGACACATGAATAGCAGTTCACTATTCTCTGCGACTAAGAGGGACAGAGAGATTGAGAGAGTGCGCCTGTTTCTGAGAGAGAGAGAGAGAGAGAGAGAGAGAGAGAGAGAGAGAGAGAGAGAGAGGGGGAGAGAACAAACGAACGAACGAACGAACGAACAAAGATTTTAATCAATATAGGCTATGGCCCCTTCTGATGGGGGTACAGTATAGAGGAATAACCATTCATACATCGATGACATCGACTGAACTGACAAGCAACTGACCGATCAAACACGCACAATAACTGTAACAGCTAAGTTCATTCAACTGAGAAAAATTGTGCCTCCAAAGGCTTTGTGTAATCTCAGGAGAGGGAGAGGAGAGAGAGGGGGGGGGGGGGGGGGGGAGGGAGAGGGGGGGGGGGGAGGGGAGAGATGGGTTGGGGGGAAGGGGGAAGAGTGGGGCGCGATGGACATGGGGTATACAAAACCGAGAGGACTGACGGTGTTTTTGTGAGCACGCGGTAAGGAAAGAAAGAGAAGATTTGTCTCCCTAAAAGAGGGGGGGGGGGGGGGGGGGGGGGGGGGGGGCAAGAAAAAAAGAAAGAAAAGAAAAAAAGGGGAAAAAAAAGGGAGTGAAAGGAAACGAAAGCTTGATTTCGGGCCCAGAGATAAAAATAATTTTTTGAGGAAATTTCATTTAAAAGATACACTGAAAACACGCCCCCTAGAAAGCGCGTTTTCGTTGGTGTGGGGTGGTGTGTGTGTTGGTGTGTGTGTGGTGTGTGTGTGTGTGTGTGCGTGGGTGTGCCTGCGTGCCGCGTGCTGTTGTGTTTATGATACGGCAGCCTGCTTGCCGCCTTGTTCTCGGGGAACAAATGTAGAGTTGTGGGACGAGATTAGTAGGATGCACAGAGAAGAAGGGGAGGAGGGAGGGGGGGCAGGGTTCAAAAAAGGGGGGGGGGGGAGGGGGGGTAGGGGAGGGGATAATGGATTTTGGGACCCAGGATAGGGGAAAATTTTGGGGGAAAAAGGGGGGAAAAGGGTAGGAAAACCAAAGAAAAAACAGAAATGGGAGAAAACCCGGTAAAAGCAAAAAAAAGGTAGAAAAAGTAAGAAAAGATAAAAAACAGTAAAAAAAAAAAAAAAAAAAAACCCCAATACAAACAAACAAAAAACAAAAAGTGAAAGCGGGAAAAAACAAAAAAAAGCAAGGAACGATAAAAACGTAAATAAATTTAGCGAACCCCCCAGAAAACTGGAAAAAAGGTCACAAGAAAAAACACAAGCGTTTCGACCTTTGGGTCCCCTGGGGGATACATAAACGAAAAAAACAACGAAAATTCATTACTTTTATGCTTCAGTCGCTTAGGGTTCAGCGCAAGGAAAAAGGGGTTTAATGAGAACAAAAACGAGTAGGTCACCCGTGTGTTTCTTTTTTGGTCGTGGTCGGTGGTGTTGACTTGTGTTTTTATATTTGTTGGATTTGCGCCCCATGGATAAATTACTGAAGCCCTTTCCGCTTTCCCGTATAGGTTAGTATTTCCTTTAATTATTTTCATTAATTGTAGTTTTCCCCATTTTTTTCAGCCCGTGACCCTACATGCCCCTTTCCCCTGGGTTTGTTTTGGGTAGGCCTGTACACATGTGTCTAAATTGCCTTTGACCAAAGGGGTTTTAATGGTCGGGGTCCCCAAATTTAAACTTTAATCATTCAAAACAACCGTGGAAAATAATCAAAAGCATATAAAAGTTCATTATTTAAAAGTTCAAAACCCTACTCTTATAATATGATCTATGGGCAGCCATTTCTTAGCAGACGATCCAACCTCCCACTGTCGCCCCGTCCGCCTCACGCTCCACCCCCCCCCCCCCCCCCCTCTCTCTCTCTCCCTCTCTCTCTCTAAGCAAAGAGCGAGAGAGAAAGAACGGCGAGCTCTCGACACGGACTGTGTGCGTGTGTCAATGTGGGTCGCGCGACTTCATGCTGATTTGCACGTTGACCTACCTCTAAACAAGTTCCTCTACGTGCCTAGAGAACTATAAAACACGGGGTCTAGCTCACCCGCCCTCAACCAAGTTTCGGGCGACTGACCCTAGACCCCGTGTTTTATAGTTCTCTCCTAGTAAACCCTTCAAACAAACATACTGTGTAGGATTATCCGTTTTCAATACTAATTTACTAAACTTTTCAGATTTTAGTTTTTGCTTAATCCTGTGTTTTTCCTGATCAATTTCAATAACATCATTTTCGCGCATACATTCATCAAATGCGTCTCTGTCTTTCATGTGAAATAAAACTACAGTCTTTAACTGTTCTCTAAAGTCTTTTAAAACTGAGTTATATTTTTGACATAAAATCCACACACTTATCCAGCATGTCTTCCACTGAAGGCTAGTTTTGCCAAAGTGTTTCTTTTTTTTACTATGTCTCTTTCTGCCGAACAGTCATCTATAATAAATAGTGTCTGCGTTCCTTCAAACAGTCTATAAAAGTATTCTAAACACTCACTTAGCTTATTGTTGGGATCAACTAAATATATGTCATCATCTGTCCATACAAACCTTCTATCATGATATGCTTTGTTCCATTTAAATGTTGGACAGAAAATCACAATATAATCAAAATTATAGCAATAAACTGTTTGTAATAGGTCGAGGACAAATATTGTTTTTCCACACCCAGTCTGTCCACAAATCAGTTAACAATGAGGGGTTTTTTATCATAAAGTTTAACTGCTCCATAGTTTTATAACAGAATTTAATCTAACCCAGTTATTGTTTTTATATACTCTCTGTCAAAACTTGTTCAGTATAATAAAAATCCTATAAGATCAAAATGTGTAAGATTAATCCAATTTGTTCTGTAAGATTGTTTCTATTTAAGCCAATATTGTTTTTGCTGCTTGTTGTTATGAGCTTATATCTCGCTGTTGTTAAGAACGACGACATTTAACTTTAAGTTTTTCAACGTTAAGTTTTGCCAGCTAATTAGAATTCCTTTTAAAAGGGGACGTCACTAACCCCCACAACCCCATTCCTCCCTCATCTTTTAAGACAGAATTTCAAATATCATTGTGAACGTGTTTTCCTAATTTCATTTGTGGAATGAACTGAAATTTTTGTAGAAGCATCTTTAAAACTGATTCTCTTTGTGGAGGATGTAGTTTTTTCCCCATACGGCTTTATTTCAATTTTTTTCCGACTATTGTCTCTGGCATAAGACTTACATGAAAAGGGCCAGAGTTTGAATGCTTTTCTGAAACTTTTTTGACGGCTAAAAAATGTAAATGGGTTAAAAATTCAAAATTTATGTCCCATTCTAATATGGTTCTAAGTGCCATTTGCTGTCAGGTTTTCAAACTATTTTATATTCATACTGGCAGCTTTATTTGCTTCTACATTGCGCAGTTGCTCTAGTTTAGGAAACGTTTTGTTGTCGCCAACCTCTTTGCTTTTTATAATCACCATCTTTTAGTGTACTCAAAACCATACAAAGCGCCTATCTCACCATTCTGTTCAAAGTCCGCAACGTCTGCAAGGTCTTTTAATTCTAAAGTTATACACCTCACAGGCGCTAATGTAACTCCTGATTCTTCTGGCCCCACGCGACATTATTTTTTAGTACAACTTATTATTTTATTTCTAAAACAATGTGCAGGTTATCACATTTCACGGCTTTTCCTGTTTTGTCTGCAATTTTTTTTTAAAAATGATCCGACCCTCCACAAAATAATCTTTTAAACTGTAAATTAGGGAATTGTATAATTTCATAATCGCAATATGCAGCTTTCCTGAGGGAAAGGGAGCTCTTAAAACAGTTGAGGGCCTTCGTCATATAAGTTTTCATCAGTGCTTAGCTCGTTCAAATGAACATTGAGTAATGTTGTTAATGCAAGATCGAGGGATTTTCCCCTCAAAAGTGGTTTCGTCTGGCGCAACACTAAAACTATGAGGGGGTAGATTGGCAGTTGTAAAGCCTAACATTTTAGCTAGTTTCTCTATCAAAATGTAAGGTACTTCTTCAGGCTTGAATGTTAACATTGTTTTTAGATTTGCATTGTTAAGTTTGAGAGTAATGTCAAAGTTACTCATTGCTTCTTTTAGTGAG
The DNA here is from genome assembly GCA_018398815.1 of Conus ventricosus. Classification (NCBI taxonomy): domain Eukaryota; kingdom Metazoa; phylum Mollusca; class Gastropoda; order Neogastropoda; family Conidae; genus Conus; species Conus ventricosus. The sequence goes on from JAFLJL010016870.1 coordinate 35,538, forward strand.
CAAACCCGTAAAAACCCATCAGGTATTGTTAACTGGCTAACTTTGGTCCTGATTTGTCAATTTTTTGAATCTTATTATTCTCCTTGGATTCAATTATATTAAACCATACGACTTTGTAAAATATTTCATGAAGCGCAACCATTCTGGCCCCGCAATTGTTATCAAAAGCTGTTCTAAAAACGAAGGACGGTTTTTGAGTTGTTATTGTTACAAACATTTTTTAAACGAAATAAAAAGGTGCATTCAAATATTTCTAATGCAAAATTTCTGTTGGGCCGCATACGATTTAAAATATAACAAATGACGCCCTTGTCATTTCTGTGACCAGACTGACACCTTTCAAGTAAAGGTGAGTCGCCATTAAACAGATATCTTAACCCCTTATTAAAACGACCGATCCCGAAAGTGTGGTTTAGTCATCCGATGCAGTTTTACCAGAACCAGTTTAAACTTGCTGTGTTTTGCGCATCAACTGGGTGTGGAGGGGTCGTATGTGATCATTTAAATCACCCGATCCCTTTTGGGGAGGTCAGTGTACAGATTTCATTTCTATTACACCTTCAGACGTATTTTGATGAACTGCAAGCGCCATTACAAATGACAAAAACCCTTTAATCCATTCAGCAACAGAATAGACGGAGGCTTTTGAAAGGATCTGTAACGAATTCAATATTAAGGCTAAGACAGACTTTAGACAAAAGTCGAATCTTAATCATGGTCTAGGCACCCCTTATTTTTGGGGCGTGCACAGAAAGTATAACTATGATGGAATCCTCCTTACACACTTTCTCTTCAGGCACAGTGTTCACCCAGGGTCCATAGAGCAAGAGCATTTAAACGCATGGACAACATTTATCTTAGACGCTTTAAGGGCTAAATAAAGCAGGAATTTGAACGAATAAACGACTCTGTTCGTACTTATGTTTGGTGTTTGCTAGGTTCGCAAGCCAACGAGATCGAGCATAACTGATCCTTCTATGGTTTTGTGCCCAAAAACAATACTTAGCAAATTTAGAGGACGCCATTAATTTACAGTTGATTTACCTTCAAGTATTAAAAGGTACCAAATGTTTTACAATACGCAAGATCGAAAGTAGACTTTGCTGTTGGCATGGTTTATACATGCTGCCTTCGACCTCAGGGTCAGATAGGTACAAAAATAAACTACAATAATGAAAACCCTTTTGGCAGGCAATGAACAGAAAGTCGGGAAAAAACGAAATAAATTCTGAGCCAGTAATATTGCAAGCAGTAAACAAACAAGATGACCCCCAAGAATAAGTCATCCAATCCCCTGGCCCAAAGCCCGAAGGCCGTTGAAGAAGTCAAAAAAATAATGACCATGAAGATAAAAAGACAGCGCTTGTTTTTGGATTAACTGGCCTAGGATTACTTGGTCTTTATTTTACTAAAAATTAACCCGACTATTAAGAGAACTAATGCCACAAGTGCTCGGCCATAAAGCCAACTACTTTGCTTGCAGTAGACAAAAGCAGCTAACGACACCCCTAATATACCCGGGTTTAAAGCGTCCATGGCTTTACTGGCTAATTTTTTAATAAACTCGCAAGATGATCAAGCTGTTTTTTTACCCATGATTTATCAGGTGGTGATGGAGGCGATGGCGATGGAGGCACTGGGATTTGGCCACCGCCGCCTGTAATAGCCATCACCAGTGTACTTATTGCAAATCCTAAGGCGTTATAACGCTTGCTAATGTGACTCCTTGCTCTCTAAACAGTGTTCTTATTCTTTCTGCTAGCGTTGTGTCTTCATATAAAATTCTTTGGATAGTTTCTCTTATTCTGATCACTTGAGTTCGTAATTGGTCTCGGTTAGTAGACGCCGCTTTTAGTCTTGCCGATCTTTCTTTTTCAAGATCTTTTAGTCTTTGGGTTATTCTTTCTTTAACACCAAGCCCTAAGTTGCCGTCATCAGCCTCAACGAGTTTTTCTTTTTCTCTTTTTATATCCTCATCTATTTTATCCAGTTTTGCTAAATTGTCTGTTAATTCGCCTCTGATGGTTCTTAAAGTACGATCAAGGGCCGTTATTTCTCGCGTGAGTATCGGGGAGTCGTGTAAAGTTTTTAATGCTGTTTCTTCTGAAAAACTGGTTTCTGCTTCTATTATTTTGTCTGCTGTTTGACTTAAATCTTGAAGTTCCATGTTTTGTATTTGGTTATCTGTTGGGAGTTCTTGTAGTGTGTTTTGAAGTTTAGCAACCGCATCCCTATCTAATTTTGGTTTAGAAATGCCAAGGCGATTTTGTACGCTCACAGGGAGTCTTTGTCTAATTGTACTTATGGCATAAAACTTTGATGGGTCTCGTTTAGTTGTAAGCCGAACAGGTTCTCCTGGGTCGTTTTTCACATACAAATGACCATTATCATCTCGTTCAAAATCATTAGGGTCTAAAACTTCGGGAGGTTCAAGGCCTAAATTTTGGTACAATGATCTAACATGACTTTCTGTTAATTCACTCCGCACTGAGAGCGCTGAGCGATGCTGTATCAAAGGAGTCATTTCACTCATGTCGTCTCCAGGATCAAAAACATCATAATCTTCTTCACCTTCAATTCCTGCCATGTTTCTTAAATAATTAACTTTTTATTTTGTTTTATAAAAAATGTCGCAAGCATATGGTTCAATTCTTGACCCCTATAGAAGACTGAAAGAGCCCTTGGCGTGAAGGGAAATAAACGGAATATTACTGTTCCAAATAATCCGTCTACTATTGACGCAGATCAAATTCTTACTGTCAAATTTCCAGACCTAGGAGCAGATGAAGTGATTGTGCCAGGCTCTGCGCGACTTACTTTCAAAATAGAACTCGAATCAGCAACAGACCCAAGCAGGACAGTTGTCCAGAATCTGGGACGGGCAATCGTTAAGAAAATTTCTATAAAACTTGAGGGGCAAGAAATATTTTCTTTACACAATGCAGACATATTTTTACCCTATTCTGATCTATGGCTAACTGCGAATGAAAGGGATGATCTTGCGTTTCAAGGAATTGAAAATGAAGAAACACTAAAACTTAGAATAGGCGCTGCAGCCGCCGCAGATGCTAAAAGCAGCAAAAAGTCTATAGCTGTAAATTTTGCGTATGGAAATCGCTTTTCTATTCCCTTAGATTTTGAGTTGTTAAAAGCGCATGCACCATACTTTCAAGGAGCATTAAAAGACAGATTGTCATATGAACTAACTTTTAATGAATACAAAGTGTTATCAGATCATCAGACACGGAGCAAAGTACAGCATTTCTGACATCTCGTTAGAGTTTGACGTTGTTAGCAACCCTAATTTAGCAAAGCTGATTGAGCAACAATATCAGTCAAATTAGCAATATATTACGAAAGAGTGATTCATCATACAACATATCCCAGAAGCGAGGCAGACACTATATGGAATTTTAGTTTTAGTGCCACAGCAAGATCGCTTAAAGGTATTTTATTGCTGTGTGAAGATGAAGAACCATTCAAAAGACAAAGCGAAAAGTTTATTAATCCTAAAATAACGAAAGTACAATGTTCGATTGAGGGTAGCCCTAACCAAATCTACGCTAGCGGTCTTAGACCTTATCAGCATTTTGACGAATAAGAAAACTGTTTGGAGGCGGGAGATGCAGAAGTCCAACAGTAGACCTTGTGTCTAAAGATCTACACCTTCACAGTGTTAGGCTTGATGATTATCTAACAACAAAATACGGTTTATGGATTGACCTAAGATCGACAGAGGATAATCAGTTGCATGGAAGTGGGAGAACTGTTAAAGACGGAATAAACATTCAAATTGATAAAGAAAAAGATGGCGATAAACCAGTTAATGTACATTTGTTTTTATTATATGATGCGCAGCTGAATATTCAAGATAACAGATTAAAAGTTATACAATACTAAATTATTTTTTATTTTTATAAAAAGCATGTCTGTTAAGCATTATCCAAAAGTACCTACAGCGCCAGAGTCACCAAACGAAGGGATAGTAGAAACCCCTGACATAAAAACCTTTAGATTAACAAACATTACGCAAATGCAGCAAGTACTAGAGCAAGACCTTTCAAAATACAGCAAAACCAAACGAAGGTATTCTGCTGCCTTTAATGCTGTTACATATGTTAATGCTGGAGCATCGACTGTTAGTGCTCTATCAGCAGGAACGAGTGTAGGTCTCTTAGCAACAGGCGTAGGTGCACCCGCAGCTTTACTCTAGGCGGGTTGTCTTTAGCTCTTGGCCTGTGTTCATTAGCTGTAAGTGCTGCTAGCAAAAAATTAAAAACTAAACTCCAAAAGCACACCGCTATGGTTCAACTAATAACAGCTAAACTTAGTTCGTTCAAACTGACAATAAATAAAGCACTAGTTGACTCAAACATCACGGATGAAGAATTTAGTCGCTTACAGGCTGATTTTGATGACTATAAAAGACAAAAGTTTGATCTTCAAAAAAAGGCAAGGGCAAGTTTTTCTCAACAGCCAGACACCGAGCAGATAAAAAAGGAATGTTTAAAAAAAGTAAACGAGACATTAAACTCTGTTCTAAACAGCTCACATTAACAACATCAAAGGGCGTTTATACTTTAGTTTATGAGTCCAAGCACAAAAAGACCGTTGATATTGATTCTGATTAAGACGACTTTGGGAGTCGATGTATTTTTTTTAAAATTTAATAAATAGAGTTAGAAAATAAACACATCATGGCTGAGATATATGAACGACCGGACGAATTGTTGGAAGGAATGCTTAAGGGAGAGCGTTTGTCAAAAGCTTTAAATGATATTAATCTAGAAGTCATCGATCCAACAAACGTACAGGCAAGTGTTGTTCATGCTATTTCTCAAGTTCCAGGTAAACTAACAGTAGACCCGCCAGTTAAAGTAATGTTAGCTGTTTTAATCGATTATATAACAATAAATGAAGAAAATCTAGAAGTCTGGGTCTCGACTCAACAACAGGTTATTCTTTCTCATAATGACTTAACACCTGGTTGGGCAGACCAACTGCTTGCACAGTTTGATGTGGCCGCTGAAGAAGCCAAAATGAGAGGCTCTGGTTGGGCAGAGGCGAAGTCTTAGAGATCAGATTAAAACAGTCTAAGTATGCACCGATTGTTGGCAAGGCTTACATTCCGCTGCCCCCAGCATTGGTAGCGAAAAGAGCAGTTCTAAACATAAAGAATTCAGACAACAAATGTTTTATGTGGTGTGTTCTTGCAAGGCTGCATTACGTCCGCAAAAACGCAGAGAGAGTGTCTAACTATTGTTCTTACATCAAAGATCTTAACTTTAGCGGAATATCCTTTCCTGTTAGCGTGGACAAAATTGATCAGTTTGAAGAACAAAACAAACCAATAACTGTTAATATCTACACATGGGATGAGGAAACAAATCTACAGCCCATCAGAGTGTCCAAAAACAGTCCATCGATTGGCGAACCAGACAAAAATCATGTTGACTTACTACTGATGTTTTCACCAGCAGGGCTACCACATTACACATTGATACGCACAATGAGTAGACTAATGCAGCATACTTCAAAGCAAAAAAATAAACAAGAATTCTGTAGAAAATGTTTAACAAGAATTCCATCCAGTCAAGCCGCGCTTGAACATATAAAACATTGTAAAAGTTCTGTAGACTGTAAGACAGAACTAATTACGCTCCCGCCTGGATCTAAAGTTAGTTTTAAGAACTGGAAACGGCTGCAAACAAGTCCATACGTAGTTTACGCAGACTTTGAGTCGCTTATTGTTCCTTATGAAGGGCCAGCTCCACAGAAACTTCCGAAAACAGTCTTAATGAGTAATCATCAGATTTGTTCATTTGCCTTCATTATTGTTAGGTCGGATGGCGTCCATTCAGAACCAGAATTGTATAGAGGACCAGATGCTGCAGAAACATTCTTAAAACGTATGCAGCAAGTGCGTAACGCCTGTTCTAATAATCTAAACTTATCTGAAATCAAGATGACGCCTGAAGACCAACAGCAGTATAAATCAGCCACACATTGTTGGATTTGTGGGGCGGCCTGGTTGCCGCCGTTTAGGCCTCTCATCAGACGCAGCCAATCCAACAGTAAGAGACCATGATCACATTAGTGGAAAGTTCAGAGCAGCAGCGCACAGTAAATGCAATCTTCAACTAAACTTTAATCCTAAGACATGGAAGCTGCTCATCTTCTTTCATAACTTGCGAGTTACGACTCTCATCTTATAATGCAAGCAGTAGACGACGCCTTCAGGATAACATGCATTGCACAGTCATCAGAAAAGTACATGTGTTTCACTTTAAATAACATGTCTTTTTATGACTCTATGCAACACCTGATGGGATCATTAGAGTCACTGGCTATGCCTTAAAGTCCTGCCCAATAACGGAAGAATATTTTGACCCAACTCTTGTTAGAAAGGGCGTTTACCCTTATGAGTACATGAACAGTTGGGAAAGGTTTGACGAAGATACACTTCCTCCTAAAGTTGCGTTCTGTTCTAGTCTCAGAGGAAAGGAAATCAGCGATTCTGATTACCAGCATGCTCAAGATGCGTGGCAGAAGTTAAAGTGTAAAACGATGGGAGACTATCATGATGCATACTTGATGGCAGACGTTTGTTTGTTGGCGGACGTCTTTGAAAATTAAGAAAGACCTGCATGAAACATTATAGCCTGGATCCCGCGCATTATATTTCTGCGCCCGGGATGAGTTGGGACGCTTTCTTAAAGTTTACTGGAGTACAGATTGATTTATTGTCTGACCTGCCAATGATTCAGATGATTGAAAACGGATTGCGTGGAGGAATTAGTATGGCGTCGCATCATTACTGTAAAGCAAACAACAAATACTTGGACGATTATGATCCAAGTAAAAGGTCTAACTATCTCATGTATTTAGATGCAAACAATCTGTATGGTTGGGCTATGGCACAATCACTTCCATTACGCAACTTTAAAATTACACAGGCGGCGATCCGAAAATATTCAAAGAGCATTAAAGTGGTTGAGCAGTTTGACGCCAGATCAACAGCGTGGATACATTCTAGAAGTTGACTTAGAATATCCTCAGGAACTCCATGACCTACATAATGACTATCCATTAGCAGCAGAAAGTCTAAAGATGGCAAAAACAGAGCCGCCTAAACTTGTGCCTAATCTTCGTGACAAAAAAAATTATGTCTGTCATTACAGACTTCTACAATTTTATTTAAGACATGGTTTAAGTTGACAGCTGTTCATCGTATAATTGCTTTTGATCAAGAACAGTTCATGAAACCATACATCATGAAGAACACTGATCTTAGAACTAAATCCACAGATGCTTCAGAAAAAGACTTTTTCAAGCTGATGAACAACAGCTGTTTCGGAAAGACATGGAAATCCACACAAGCGTAAAGATGTTAGATTGGTCACCAGAGAGAACGAAGCAATTAAGCTGACTTCTAAACCTAATTATCAGGACTTTAGAAGATTTCATGATCAGCTTTTTGGCATAATGATGAAGAAAAAGAAAGTCAAATTGGACAAACCTGTATTTATTGGGTTTACTGTTTTAGAATTATCAAAGCTTTTGATGTTAGAATTTCTTTATGACTACTTTAAACCCTCGTATCCTGAGTCCAGAGTACTTTACACAGATACAGACAGTTTTTGTTATAGATATCCCTACTGAAGACATCTATAAAGACATGGAATAGAAGTAGCTAAAGGGCATGCGGGATGGTATGACACATCTGATTATCCTAAAGATTCGCCTTTGCATTCATCCGTAAATAAGAAGGTTTTAGGAAAGATGAAGGACGAATTATCTGGAGGGGTGATTAAGGAGTTTATTGGTTTAAGGTCAAAAATGTACAGTCTTTCGAGCCAGGAGAAAACCATTAAGAAAGCAAAGGGAATATCTCGCAGTGTTGTGCAGTCAAACATATCGCATGACAACTACAAAGAAGCATTGTTCAATAAACATACTTTTCATCATGACAACGTAAAACTACGATCTAATCTACATGAGATCAACACAACTGTTGTAACAAAGAAGTCTCTTGACAGCACCAACACAAAACGAGTATTTGTTAATCCAGAGTTTTCATATGCAATTGGGCACTGGAGAACGTTATAAATACATACCTTCTTCATATTTTTCCTCAAGTTTTGTTATAAGCTCATTCATATCATCATCCAATTCAGCTAAATCTTTTTTCATGTTTGCTTGATGTGCTCGAATTTTTTTATTATTTCAAGATATTCTTTTCCCCATATCTGATGATCAAAATTTGGGAATTTGGGTTGTAGGTGATCTGGATGCATTGCCATGTACTGATGAACCCTCGTAAATGCTTCCTTAATAATAGAATTCGTATCATATGATTCCCGTATCAATTCCAAGGTCTCTTCCTTTATCATTCTTGTTTCGTTCTGTGCTTCCTTCTGAGCTTCCATTTTATGTAAATTAAAAATTAATTAAGCAACTGGAACTGTGTCTGGTGGGATTATCTGCAGTTCTTCCTTCACAAAAGATCTTTGAGGAGCTGGTTGTTTTGTTGTGTCAGTTTCTCGTAAATAATACACGGGTGGATTCATTTTTACAATTCTTTTTATTTCATATGGATCAACACTCCAAACTGGATCTGTTGCCCTGATGCGAGTGTCCCCTTCTGCTTCCCCCAGTAAATAAAGGTACCTTACTTTTAAACCAAACGGTAATAGTTTGCTGTTGTACTGGAGTCTTCAGCAACATTTATTGTTTGTTTTTTGATTGCTTGTACTGGTTTTAGCCCTTTAAATTCTTCATTATTCATTGCGCGCAAAACTGAGGGCAGTCTTCTAACCCATTCTGTGTTGCGAGAATTGTCAATCAGCTCTCTGTGATACTGGTAGGAAAAAAGTCTTTCAGATAACTGTTTGTTAAAGTTTTCAACTAAAGCCTGTGATCTGTGAACTCCTGGAATGCCTCTTTTAATGGTAACTCTATGTTTTAACAATAATTGATTTACTTGGCCTTTAAATTCTTTTCCATCATCGACTTGAATCATGCGAGGATAAGTTAGCGGGCCTCGTTGGTATATCAGCTGTATGGCAACAGCAACAGCAGAAGCACTCTTTTGTGTTAATGGTTCTGTATCTTTGTATCTTGAAGCTATGTCAATGACTGTGAGCGCGTACTTAAATCTTTTTCGTCTAATCGTATCATGGGGTAAATATAGAAGGTCCATTTGATGGGTGTCGTTCGGTATTGTATTCACAAAGTGTGGTCTCTGTATTCGTCTAGGTGCAGGTAAATAAATTTGCCAAATCGCTTGTTTAGATAACCATTTCTTTGCTGTTTGTTCACTGACTCCCGCTGCTTGGCTTAGCTTTTTTATTGCCATGATTCCCTTCCAATATCCTTTTGGTGAATAATAGATTTTGTTCATTTTTATTCAGCCAATATTATGCGCAACAAAATACACAACGGTCATACCAAAGACGATAAACGCGATTTCTTGCATCTTTTGTTTTTCTGATGGCTGATAAAGTCACTGAATTTTGGTGGGGCAATGTCTCGATTGGTTTGCCTGTTACAAGATAATATTCTTTTATTGCTTGATCAACGTCTTTAAAAGTGTAAGCTGCATGCCCCTGTTTTTTCAGTTTGTCGTTAATAAAATCTAACTGCTCAATTCTCTGCTTTTCATAGTTATCTTGTGCAGCTGCTAGTTGCTCCATAGCTTTGTTATGTCTTTTTCTCTCGCCGTCATCCCGCAGTTTACTAAATGCGTAATTACTTCCGCTAAAAGCAAGCGCATTAACCACAGCGCCACCAATCATCATTACGAGCGAAGCCATTTTTATAAATGTATTTTTTATTTTACATATTGATACTGTCTGGAATTATTCCTTGCTTAACTAGAAAATCTTTCGTAGCAAATGAAGCTGTAATAACAGCAATTAGCTTTGCTGAGTCTTCACAGTCTAGTTTGCCAAGATCTGCTGGTTTTATTTTTAACAGGCTTTTTACCAAGCATTGTGTATCCTACACTTAGGCCTCCAATAACAGCAGAATGGTATACAAGGTTGGTAACAGTTTTTTTCGGTGCTCATTTTTAAAAAATAAAATAATTATAATTAATAAAAAACATGAACAGCGATGATCTACTACAGTTACAGGGTAGCCTAAACCTTCCTGAACTTACGATTACAAATGATCAAGTTGATGACCAAGCTATTATGCCCAAAAAGGAAAGGCTGCATTCTTTGGCAGCATGTGGAAAAACAAAACAGTTCCTCGGAAATGAATTCAGCATAGAACAGATTCAACAGATGTCGCCACAAGACATTGTAAAGTATCATAACAGGTATAAAGCGCAACTAGGATCAAGAATGGTAAAAAGTGTAGGACAAACGGTTCTTAGTTTGTACACTAAACTAGTAAGTAAATTTGCGCCTATTGATTCTGAACAAGACTTTATGTATGATTTAACGCAGGATCCAGTTTTAACAAAGTCATTAGAGTCTCTAGGATGCGATCTGTATTACAGATTTGGAACATTATTGTCACCGCTAATCATGGGATTAATTACTTTTAATCATATAGATTTTGTTTCCCTAAAAAATGACCGAGCCAGAAAATCAGCAGAATCAGAAAACATTGAATCAGGTGGAGAAAGTGACCAGTAAAAAGCCTCCTAATCCTGGGCGCGTTGCAGCAGGAAAAAAATTAGCAGAGTGGAACAAAAAAAGAAAATTACAGTTACAATCACAGATTATAGCCCCTAATGAAAAGTGCTAGGCCCGCA
>JAFLJL010016871.1:0-13012 GCA_018398815.1 Conus ventricosus
CTCTCTCTCTCTCTCTCTCTCTCTTCTCTCTCTCTCTCCTTCTCAAGTCGAGATTAAACTACACGTTATACGAGCGTTATATCACGTTTTGGAAACAGAATGATCAAGTAGCAACTATAAATCGGTTTGCAATGAATTGGTGAACAGGTGACAACGTGTGTGGTAGAAGAGTGAGACAAAGCAGGAGAGATGTGGGGGAGGAGAGGTGGACATTTATTTAAGGAGAGATGTGGGGGAGGAGAGGTGGACATGATTGAAATCGTCCTTCTCAAGTGCACTGAGGCAGCATTCTCCTTTTGGAGAGATGTGGGGAAGGAGAGATGTGGGGCAGGAGAGGTGGACATGATTGAAGGAGAGATGTGGGGGAAGGGGTGAGATGTGGGGCAGAGAGGTGGACATGTTGAAGGAGAGATGTGGGGGAGGGAGATGTGGGGAGGAGAGGTGGACATGATTGAAGGAGAGATGTGGGGGAAGGAGGATGTGGGGCAGGAGAGGTGGACATGATTGAAGGAGGAGTGGGGAGGGAGTGTGGGGCAGGAGAGGTGGACATGATTGAAGGAGAGATGTGGGGGAAGGAGAGGTGGGGAGGAGAGGTGGACATGATGAAGGAGAGATTGTGGGGCAGGAGGGTGGACATGATTGAAGAGAGATGTGGGGGGGGGGGAGAGGTGGACATGATTGAAGGAGAGATGTGGGGGGGGGGGGAGGAGAGGTGGACATGATTGAAGGAGAGATGTGGGGGGGGCAGGAGAGGTGGACATGATTGAGAGAGAGAGATGTGGGGAGGAGAGGTGGACATGATTGAAGGAGAGATGTGGGGGGGGAGAGAGGTGGACATGATTGAAGGAGAGATGTGGGGGGAGGGAGATTGTGGTGGGGGAGGGGGGAGAGGTGGACATGATTGAAGGAGAGATGTGGGGGGGGGGGGGGGAATGATTGAGGAGACATGGTGGGGGGAAGGAGAGATGTGGGGGAGGAGAGTGTGGGGCAGGAGAGGTGGACATGATTGAAGGAGAGATGTGGGGGGGGTGGGGGAGGAGAGGTGGACATGATTGAAGGAGAGAGTGTGGGGAGGAGAGGTGGACATGATTGAAGGAGAGATGTGGGGGGGGGGGGGAGGAGAGCGTGGACATGATTGAAGGAGAGGTGTGGGGCAGGAGAGGTGGACATGATTGAAGGAGAGATGTGGGGGGGGGGGAGGAGGAGAGGTGGACATGACTTGAAGGAGAGGTGTGGGGGCAGGGAGAGGTTGCATGATTGAGGAGAGATGTGGGGGGGGGGGGGGGGGGGGGAGGAGAGGTGGACATGCTTGAAGGAGAGATGTGGTGGGGGGGGGGGGGGAGGAGAGGTGGACATGATTGAAGGAGAGATGTGGGGGCAGGAGAGGTGGAATGATTGAAGGAGATATGTGGGGGGGAGGAGAGGTGGACATGCTTGAAGGAGAGTGTGGGGCAGGAGAGGTGGACATGATTGAAGGAGAGATGTGGGGGAGGAGAGGTGGCATGATTGAAGGAGAGATGTGGGGGAGGAGAGATGTTGGGCAAAGGGGAGTTGGACATGATTTTAAGGAGAGATGTGGGGCGCAGGAGAGGTGGACATTTAATTGAAAGGAGAGATGTGGGGGGCAGGAGGGGTGGACATGATTGAAGGAGAGATGTGCGGGAAGCAGAGATGTGGGGCAGGAGAGGTGGACATGATTGAAGGAGAGATGTGGGGGAAGGAGAAAGTGTGGGGGCAGGAGAGGTGGACATGATTTTAAGGAGAGATGTGGGGGAAGGGAGAGATTGTGGGGGAGGGGGAGGTGGACATTTATGAAGGAGAGATGTGGGGAAGGAGAGATGTGGGGGAAGGAGGATGTGGGGCAGGAGAGGTGGACATGATTGAAGGAGAGATGTGGGGAAGGAGAGATGTGTGGCAGAGAGGTGGACATGATTGAAGGAGAAAATGTGGGAAGGACAGGTGGACATGGGTTGAAGGAGGGGATGTGGGGGCAGGAGAGGTGGACATGATTGAAGGAGAGATGTGGGGGCAGGAGAGGTGGACATGATTGAAGGAGAGATGTGGGGCAGGAGAGGTGGGAATGATTGAAGGAGAGATGTGGGGGGGGAGAGATGTTGGGGCAGGGGAGGTGGACATGATTGACGGAGAGATGTGGGGCAGGAGAGGTGGACTGATTGAAGGAGAAGTGGGGGAAGGAGAGATGTGGGGCAGGGAGGGTGTACATGATTGAAGGAGGATTGGAGCAGGAGAGGTGGACATGATTGAAGGAGAGATGTGGGCAGGAGAGGTGGACATGATGAAGGAGAGATGTGGGCAGGGGGGGTGGGCGTGATTGAAGGAGAGATGTGGGGGAAGGAGAGGTGGACATGATTGAAGGAGGATGTGGGGGAGGAGAGGTGGACAAAGATTGAAGGAGAGAAGTGGGGGCAGGAGAGGTGGACATGATTGAAGGAGAGATGTGGGGAGGAGAGATGTGGGGCAGGAGAGATGTGGGGGCAGGAAAAGGTGGACATGATTGAGGAGAGATGTGGGGCAGGAGAGATGTGGGGCAGGAGAGGTGGACTGATTGAAGGAGAGATGTGGGGGGAGGAGAGATGTGGGGCGGAGAGGTGGACATGATTGAAGGAGGATGTGGGGCAGGAGAGGTGGACATGATTGAAGGAGAGATGTGGGGGCAGGAGAGGTGGACATGATTGAAGGAGAGATGTGGGGGGGAGGAGAGGTGGAACATGATTGAAGGAGAGATGTGGGGCAGGAGAGGTGGACATGATTGAGGGAGAGATGTGGGGGCAGGAGAGGTGGACATGATTTAAGGAGAGATGTGGGGCAGGAGAGGTGGGCATGATTGAAGGGGAGATGTGGGGCAGGAGAGGTGGACATGATTGAAGGAGAGATGTGGGGCAGGAGAGGTGGACATGCTTGAAGGAGAGATGTGGGGGAGGAGAGATGTGGGGCAGGGAGATGTGGGGGAGGGAAAGTGGACGTGATTGAAGGAGAGATGTGGGGGAGGAGAGATGTGGGGCAGGAGAGTGTGGGGCAGGAGAGGTGGACATGATTGAAATCGTCATTGTCATGTGCAGACACCTGCATTCTCCTTTCAGTTTTTCATGTTCTGATTTTCATGGGGAATTATAGGGAGACGGGTGTTGTGTGTGTGTGTGTGTGTGTGTGTGGGGTGTGTGTGTGTGTGTGTGTGTGTGTGTGTTGTGTGTGTGTGTGTGTGTGTGTGTGTGTGTGTGTGTGTGTGGTGGGGTGCGTGCGTGCTGCGGTGCCTGCGTGGTGGGTGTGTTGTGTGTGTGTGTGTGTTGTGTGTGTGTGTGTGTGTGTGTGTGTGTGTGTGTGTGTGTGTGTGTGTGTGTGTGTGTGTGTGTTGTGAGTGCGTGCGTGTGTGTGCGTGCGTGCGTGCGTGCGTGGTGCATGCGTGCGTGCGTGCGTGCGTGTGTGTGTGTGTGATTACTTTTATTATACACGTAAAAATTGTATCGTTCCTTACTTCACCTGTTTGAATGTTTCGTTTTCAATTCATTTCTTTCGTCTTTCAAAACGTGTTTGTATACATGTTCTAATGTTTTGTTAGTGTTGTCTCTTGTACGGGTGCGAAGAGGGAGGCCAATACAGAGGATCTCCATTTTGATTTCTTTTTTATCATCCAGCCCTTCCCGACCCCCCCCCCCCTCCCCTTTCTTCCCTTCTCTGTCCCCTCCTACTCTCCTCTGCAATATTTGCTCCATCCTGCTATTTGAGGGCTTTGCTTTTCTTTCTTTTTCATCTCTTTCGCTCCTCACTCCAACCCCTCCCCCTCCCCCCCCCCTTCCGCTTTTAGTTCCACCGATTAGGTGCAGGTATGAACTATAAATCACAGGAGGCGGCCAGACAATCAGACAGATGAAGTTCTATGTCATCGTAATTCGGGGGATGGTGGAGGGGGGGGGGGGGGGGAGAGTCATGAGTATTCCAAATAGGTAGTACTCTTGCGGATTGGGATGGGGAACTTCTTGATTATTTATTTTAAGAAGACAAAACCAACGACACCAATACAGCAGCATTAACAACAACTAAAGCAATAGCAACAGCAACAAGAACAGCAACAACAGCCACAACAACGACAACAACAACATTAAAGGCAGCAACAACAACAACAACGGTAAACACCACCACCAACATCACAACAAAAGCAGCAGAAGCAACAACAACAACGACAAAAACAGCAACAATATTAAAGGTAACAACAACAACAAGAACAGTAGCCACCACCACACCACCATCACAACAACAGCAGCAGCAGCAGCAGCAGCAGCAGCAGCAGCAGCAGCAGCAGCAGCAGCAGCAGCAGCAGCAACAACAACAACAGCAACATCAGTAACCACAGCACCCCATCAAAACAACAGTAGCAGCAACAACAACGTAAATATCAACCACCACCACCACCCCACCATAAAAAACCAGTCTACACATATGAATACCTCCGATGGCTCTAACACACATTGGCTGTTCTACCAGACACAGCCAAGAATGGAACTCAGTCTCCCAGACACGTGTTGCACCTTAGCTGTTGCACTGGTTTGTATTCAGTCTGGCACTGTCACCCGAAACCTTGAGCTGTACGTGCCCCCCCCCCCCCCCCCGGAAGAGTTACTACTACTACTACTACTACTACTACTACTACTATACTACTACTACTACTACTACTACTACTGAAACTAATAATAATAATAATAATAATAATATAATAATAATAATAATAATAATAATAATATAATAATAATAATAATAATGATATGAATACTTATATAGCGCCTATTCTCGGCTAGAGGCCAAGCTCTAAGCGCTTTACAATCAACACTCGTTTACACGACGGGCTGCCTACCTGGGTAGTGCCGACTGAAGAGCTGCCAGCTGGCGCTTCATTCAGTCGTTTCCCGTGTCATCCAGTCAATATCGTTCAATATCGATCACTCAATTTCCTTACTTCCTTCATTCTTTCAATTTCTCCCACAGGGTGCATGCTATATGTCACGTGTCATCCATACCAACGGCCAAACTGGCCTTCTCTTCCGAAAGTGGTTGATGGGATTTCACGTGTGTGCAAGATGTTATGCGTGCATTTACACACGGAACCTCGGTATCTAGTCTCATTGGAAGGACTGTATGGGAAATGGAGTCGGAACCAATGTTAACTCCGTAGGAAAAATCCCCTGTACTGAAACGGCCTGGCGGAGATTCGAACCTGCGACCCCAGAAACGATTCCAGCGCTCTACCAACTGAAACCCATGTGCTGTGCTCCCCTGTGGGAGAGTGACACGTTAAACCCATGTGCTGTTCTCCCCCTGTGGGAGAGTGACACGTGAAAGCCATGTGCTGTTCTCCCCTGTGGGAGAGTGACACGTGAAACCATGTGCTGTTCTCCCCCTGTGGGAGAGTGACACGTGAAACCCATGGGCTGTGCTCCCCTGTGGGAGAGTGACACGTGAAACCATGTGCTGTGCTCCCTTCTGGGAGAGTGACACGTGAAACCCATGTGCTGTTCTCCCCTGTGGGAGAGTGACACGTGAAACCCATGTGCTGTTCTCCCCTGTGGGAGAGTGACACGTGAAACCCATGGGCTGTGCTCCCCCTGTGGGAGAGTGACACGTGAAACCATGTGCTGTGCTCCCCTTCTGGGAGAGTGACACGTGAAACCCATGTGCTGTTCTCCCCCTGTGGGAGAGTGACACGTGAAACCCTTGGGCTGTGCTCCCCCTGTGGGAGAGTGACACGTGAAACCCATGGGCTGTGCTCCCCCTGTGGGAGAGTGACACATGAAACCCATGTGCTGTGCTCTTTCTGTGGGAGAGTGGACACGTGAAAACCCATGTGCTGTTCCCTCTGTGGGAGAGTGTGACACGTGAAACCCATGTGCTGTTGCTCCCCCTGTGGGAGAGTGACACGTGAAAAGCCATGTGCTGTGCTCCCCCTGTGGGACAGTGACACGTGAAAACCCATGTGCTGTTCTCCCCCTGTGGGACAGTGACACGTGAAACCCATGTGCTGTGCTCCCCTGTGGGACGAGTGGACACGTGAAACCCATGTGCTGTGCTCCCCCTTGTGAGAGTGACACGTGAACCCATGTGCTGTGCTCCCCCTCTGGTGAGATGTGACACGTGAAACCCATGTGCTGTGCTCCCCTGTGGGAGAGTGACACGTTTAAACCATGTGCTGTGCTCCCCCTGTGGGGAGTGACACGTGAACCCCATGTTGCTGTGCTCCCCCTGTGGGAGATGTGACACGTGAACCCCATGTGCTGTGCTCCCCTGTGGGAGAGTGACACGTGAACCCCATGTGCTGTGCTCCCCTGTGGGAGAGTGACACGTGAAACCCATGTGCTGTGCTCCCCCTCTGGGGAGGAGTGACACGTGAACCCATGTGCTGTGCTCCCCTGTGGGAGAGTGACACGTGAAACCCATGTGCTGTGCTCCCCTGTGGGAGAGTGACACGTGAAACCCATGTGCTGTGCTCCCCCTCTGTGGAGAGTGACACGTGAAACCCTGGGCTGTGCTCCCCTCTGTGGAGAGTGACACGTGGGTTTGAGAGAAGCGGGTGTCCAGTTTGGAGGAAACGGATGTTCCCGTGGGCTGTCCATTCCAGAATAAAAAGTTTTGTTTTCCTTTAAGCACGATTCTCTCTCTCTCTGTCTCTCTCTCTCTCTCTCTCCATCTCTCTCTCATCTCTCTCTCTCTCTCTTCTCTCTGTATTTTCACATGCAAAAACTGTCCGTCTGTTCTCTCTTCTCTCATCTCTCTCTCTTCTCTCTCTCTCTCTCTCTCTCTCTGTCTCGTCTTCTCCTCTCTCTGTCTCTGTCTCTCTCTCTCTCTCTTCTCTCTCTCTCTTCTCCTCTCTCTCTCTCTCTGTATTTTACATGCAAAAACTGTCCGTCGTTCTCTCTCTTCTCTCTCTCTCTCTCTCTCTCTCGTCTCTCTCTCTCTTTGTCTTCTCGCTCTCTCTCTGTCTCTTCTCTCTCTCTCTCTCTTCTCTCTCTCTCTCTCTCTCTCTCCGCAAAATACACACACATAGACAGAGGGAGGGTGAGAGAGGGAGAGACATATCGCTGGCATGTTCTAATATAGCAACATTTGGTTGTATTTTCATCAATTCATTTGTCAAAACTAGCGTGGGGGCACACTTCAGATGTAGACTGGGAGACAACGAGACAGAGCAGGCCAGAACACATCCGACAGACATCCGACAGACATCCGACAGACAGACAGACAGACAGACAAGACAGACAGACTGAAGGCAGGCAGGACAGAGCACATTCGACAGACAGACAGACACAGACAGACAGACAGACAGACAGACAGAAGGCAGAGCAGGACAGAGCACATTCGACAGACAGACAGACACAGGACAGACAGACAGACACAGACACAGACAGACAGACAGAGAGACAGACACGAGGCAGAGTAGGACAGAACACATCCGACAGACAGAGACAGACAGACAGACAGACAGACAGACAGACAGACAGGACAGAAGGCACAGCAGGACAGAGCACATTCGACAGACATACAGACACAGACAGACAGACAGACAGACACAGACAGACAGACAGAGAGACAGACACGAGCAGGCAGGACAGAACACATCCGACAGACAGACAGACAGACAGAAGACAGACACGAGGCAGAGCAGGACAGAACACAGCGGCAGACAGAAGCATAGACAACAATTTCCCAGTGGATGTGGTCATCCGTTGGACATTTTGGTGCTCTTTTTTCATTAGCCAATGCACATCGCCAAACACAATCAAGGAGATGGTTTGGGGACGCCAGAAATGCATTGCAGCGATCACCCATGCCTGGTTTTAAAAAAGTCAATAATTGTTGCACGTGCAGCCCTACAATGACGTCAGCAAAGCTAGCCACACGTTCACATCTACTCAAACGTTAGCAAGGTCTCTTTTACCTTCAACCGCAATGTAATGTTAGCAGGCTCATGTAAACGCTCAATGTTGGTAGCGTCAGCTATCATTTAAAGAAGCTCACACTAGTGCTCTATCATTTAAATAAGCTCACACCAGTGCTCTATCATTTAAATAAGCTCACTCTAGTGCTGGTAACGTTAGCCATTCGTTCGGGGTAATACTAAAGTTAGCGAGGACAGAATTACGTTCAACTCTTTTACGATGTTAGCTAGGTTAGTTACATGGTCATGACTACAATACTGGTGGGAAAATCAGCCATAGTTCAGCCTTATAATAACATTAGCAAATTTAGTTGTTTGTTGAAGTAAACAAGAATGTTAGTCAATCGGTCATAAGTTCAACGCAAGAATAATGTCTGTGAAGTCAGCGATTGTTCAGTGCTATAATAATCTCATCGACGTCAGTTCTAATCCATCCCTATACTAATGTCAGCTAGGTCAATCGTTCGTTCACCTAGAAAAAAAAGTTAGTGAGGACAGTATATACGTTCAGTATGACAGTCATTCGTTCAACTCTGCAATAATACTGAAAAGGGCAGCCAATAATTCAACCCCACAATAAAGTTGTTAAAGTCATACAAATATTGAAAAAAACCGGAGCAACACCAGTTATAGTTCAAACTTTCTCTAAGTCAGTCATTCGTACAGCTCTACAAGAAATCCTGGGGATGTCTACTTGTTTGTTCTGGTGTGTGTGTGTGTGTGTGTGTGTGTGTGTTTGATCTGTGCTGTCATATCTGCTCAGCTTTCGTTTGGAGCTGTGGACGAGTATACATTGCATCATGGGCTGTTCACTGTTCCCTGCCTCATCTAAGATTTCCTTTCACCAGAATAAAGCTGGTAAAGTCACACATGTATTGCAAATGAGCGCAGAGGAGGCGTGTAGGAGGGGGCGGGGTTACAAACACCTGAATAAAGCTGGTAAAGTCACACATGTATTGTAAACGAGCGCAGAGGAGGCGTGTAGCAGGGGGCAGGGTTACAAACACCTGAATAAAGCTGGTAAAGTCACACATGTATTGTAAACGAGCGCAGAGGAGGCGTGTAGGAGGGGGCGGGGTTACAAACACCTGAATAAAGCTGGTAAAGTCACACATGTATTGTAAACGAGCGCAGAGGAGGCGTGTAGGAGGGGGCGGGGTTACAAACACCTGAATAAAGCTGGTAAGTCACACATGTATTGTAAACGAGCGCAGAGGAGGCGTGTAGGAGGGGGCGGGGTTACAAACACCTGAATAAAGTGGTAAAGTCACGCATGTATTGTAAACGAGCGCAGAGGAGGCGTGTAGGAGGGGCGGGGTTACAAACACCTGAATAAAGCGAGTAAAGTCACGCATGTATTGTAAACGAGCGCAGAGGACAAGCAGAACAAAGCAGGGGAAAGTTGTGTTCAACAATACATGTTGTGACAGCAGAACAAAGCAGGGGAAAGTTGTGTTCAACAATACATGTTGTGACAGCAGAACAAAGCAGGGGAAAGTTGTAATGTTCAACAATACATGTTGTGACAGCAGAACAAAGCAGGGGAAAGTTGTGTTCAACAATACATGTTGTGACAGCAGAACAAAGCAGGGGAAAGTTGTGTTCAATAATACATGTTGTGACAGCAGAACAAAGCAGGGGAAAGTTGTGTTCAACAATACATGTTGTGACAGCAGAACAAAGCAGGGGAAAGTTGTAATGTTCAACAATACATGTTGTGACAGCAGAACAAAGCAGGGGAAAGTTGTAATGTTCAACAATACATGTTGTGACAGCAGAACAAAGCAGGGAAAGTTGTGTTCAACAATACATGTTGTGACAGCAGAACAAAGCAGGGGAAAGTTGTGTTCAACAATACATGTTGTGACAGCAGAACAAAGCAGGGGAAAGTTGTAATGTTCAACAATACATGTTGTGACAGCAGAACAAAGCAGGGAAAGTTGTCATGTTCAACAATACATGTTGTGACAGCAGAACAAAGCAGGGGAAAGTTGTGTTCAACAATACATGTTGTGACAGCAGAACAAAGCAGGGGAAAGTTGTAATGTTCAACAATACATGTTGTGACAGCAGAACAAAGCAGGGGAAAGTTGTCATGTTCAACAATACATGTTGTGACAGCAGAACAAAGCAGGGGAAAGTTGTCATGTTCAACAATACATGTTGTGACAGCAGAACAAAGGAGGGGAAAGTTGTAATGTTCAACAATATATGTTGTGACAAGCAGAACAAAGCAGGGGAAATTGTAATGTTCAGCAATGCATGTTGTGACAAGCAGAACAAAGGGAAGTTATGTTCAACATTGCGTGTCTTAAAAGTACCGGCAACATAGTTAAACAGTGTAACAGCAGGACGAAATACGCACTGAAATGATGGAAGAAACCAAGTTCCTGAGGCTTAGGATATAGTGAAATGTCGGAAAGAAGAGCAGGTTGAATAATACACATAGGGACAAGTGGGGAACAGAAGGGGGAGGACGCGCGCCGCGCTGTGTGTGTGTGTGTGTGTGTGTTGTGTGTGCGTGTGTGCGTGCGTGCGTGCGCGTGTGTGTGTGTGTGCGTGCGTGCTGCGTGCGTGCGTGCGTGCGTGTGTGTGTGTGTGTGTGTGTGTGTGTGTGGTGTGTGTGTGTGTGTGTGGTGTGTGTGTGTGTGTGTTTGTGTGTGTGTGTGTGTGTGTGTGTGTGTTGTAGGGACAGAAAGCAGCACAGTGGGACAGCATGTCATTCTCCACACAGCCCTGATTCCGTTCCTCTGGCCTGAAGGACAAGGGATGCTCTCCGGTGTCTGGGCTAACAGATGGGTTGGGGGGCCAGGGGTTAATGGAACGCAGTGTCAGTCACAGCCGAGGCAGGCGGAGTGTGTGGCGACCACTGCCCCTGCAGTGAAGGGGTTAATGGAACGCAGTGTCAGTCACAGCCGAGGCAGGCGGAGTGTGTGGCGGCCACTGCCCCTGCAGTGAAGGGGTTAATGGAACGCAGTGTCAGTCACAGCTGAGGCAGGCGGAGTGTGTGGCGGCCCCTGCCCTGCAGTGAAGGGGTTAATGGAACGCAGTGTCAGTCACAGCCGAGGCAGGCGGAGTGTGTGGCGGCCACTGCCCCTGCAGTGAAGGGGTTAATGGAACGCAGTGTCAGTCACAGCCGAGGCAGGCGGAGTGTGTGGGCGGCCACTGCCCCGGCAGTGAAGGGTAGGGTGTGGAAATCTGTCCAGTTTGGGATGGGGGACAGGACAGGACAGAAAAGGACAGGGCAGGACAGAATAGGACGGGATGGGGTGGGGTGTATTGTTACAAGAAAAGGGACTCATTTCTCTCTCTCTCTCTCTCTCTCTCTCTCTCTCTCTCTCTCTCTCTCTCTCTCTCTGTATGTATGTATGTATGTATGTATGTATGTATGTATGTATGAATCTAGCTATCTATCTATCTATCATTATCTATCTATCTATCTATCTATATCTATCTATCTATCTATCTATCTATCTATCTATATTAATTGTGTCTGTTTGTCTCCTCTCTCTCTCTCCTCTCACATCTCTCCTCTCTCTCTCTCTCTCTCTCTCACACACACACACACATCTCTCTCCTCTCTCTCTCTCCTCTCACACACCACACACACACACACACACACACACCACACACACACACACACACACACACACACCACACCACACACACACACACACACACACACATCTGACACGCCTAGTCGGAGTTGCGGCATTCGCAGTTCACAGCAGGCAATCGTAGTCAGGTTTGCCGTGAGGTTACACACCAGAGGAGACCCACAGCGCTGCAGATGACATTCATCACGGTCAGCGGAATTCCAGCTTGGCAGACACAGGACACAAACCGCCTACATGGCACCATGCTGTGCCAACAATGGCACTGTGACACAGGACACCGCCTACATAGCACCATGCTGGTGCCAACAATGGCACTGTGACACAGGACACCGCCTACATAGCACCATGCTGGGCCAACAATGGCACTGTGACACAGGACAACCGCCTACATAGCACCATGCTGGTGCCAACAATGGCACTGTGAAACAGGACACCGCCTACATAGCACCCATGCTGGTGCCAACAATGGCACTGTGACACGGACACCGCCTACAAGCACATGCGGTGCCAACATGGCACTGTGACACAGACAACCGCCTACATAGCACCAGCTGGTGCCAACAATGGCACTGTACACAGACACCGCCTACATACACATGCTGGTGCACCAAGGCACTGTGACACAGGACAACCGCCACATAGCCCCTGCGGTGCCAACA
Source organism: Conus ventricosus (assembly GCA_018398815.1). NCBI lineage: Eukaryota > Metazoa > Mollusca > Gastropoda > Neogastropoda > Conidae > Conus > Conus ventricosus. The sequence continues at coordinate 12,219 of JAFLJL010016871.1, forward strand.
AGGCACTGTGACACAGGACCACCGCCTACATAGCACCATGCTGGGCCACATGGCACTGTGACACAGGACACCGCCTACATAGACCATGCTGGTGCCAACAATGGCACGTGACCAGACAACCGCCTACAGGCACATGCTGGTGCCAACATGCACTGGGGACACAGGACACCGCCTACATGCACCATGCTGGTGCCAACATGCACTGTGACACAGGACACCGCCTACATGGCACCATGCGGTGCCAACATGGCACTGTGGACACAGGACACCGCCTCCATGGCACCATGCTGGTGCCAACAATGGCCTGTGACAGACACCGCCTACATGGCACCATGTGGATGCCAACAAGGCACTGTGACACAGGACACCGCCTACATGGCACCATGCTGGTGCAAACAATGGCACTGTGACACAGACAACCGGCCTACATGGCCCTGCTGGTGCCAACAATGGCACTGTGACACAGGACACCGCCTACATACACCATGCTGGGCCAACAATGCACTGTGACACAGACACCGCCTACTCACATCTGGTGCCAACATGGCACTGTGACACAGGACACCGCCTACATAGCACCATGCGGGTGCCAACATGCACTGTGACACAGGACACCGCCTACTAGCACCATGCTGGTCCCAACATGGCACTGTACACAGGACTACCGCCTACATAGCACCATGCTGGTGCCACAATGGCACTGTGACACAGCACACCGCCTACTGGCACCATCTGGTCCAACAATGCACTGTACACAGACACCGCCTACATAGCACCATGCTGGTCCAACAATG
>JAFLJL010016872.1:0-5000 GCA_018398815.1 Conus ventricosus
GTTTCCTGTATTAAATATGGGCTACATGACCACAAAAAATCAGTGTTGAAATTGTTTCCTGTATTGATACTTGCTGCATAACCAAAAACAAATCATAAATAAATGTTAGCGAACCGCCCAGAAAACGTGGACAAACGAGTCACAAGACAAAACACACGCGTTTCGAATTCATTTTAGCTTTGATCGCTTCAGATAGCTTAGGGTTCAGCGCAAAAGGGAAAAAGGCGATTCAACGCTGTCTTGTGACTCGTTTGTCCACGTTCTCTGGGCGGTTCGCTAAACATTTATTTAAGATTTGTTTAGATTCCGCCTGCAGCGTCAGGGGAGTTCTGTCATCTGTTTCATGATGTCTAAGTGAAATCCCCACGTGTTCATTCCGCACCACATTACCTTCACCCCACCCCCGTCCCACCCTCACCAATCAGTGTCATTATTGTCATGAGGTCCCAGCCAAAGGAGACAGTGCACTGCAACTGGTTGCATGGTGTTGAGTGGGGCTTGATCTGATCCAGCATACGCAAGACACCTACGATCAACAACAATTGTTCCGTCCTGGGGCTGATGTCAGTGAATGTGCCTCCCTGCTCGGCATCACGTCCATCCAACGACAATGCCCATGACCTTGCCGTCACTGAGATCTGTCCGGACCCACCACGTCCATCAACGACAATGCCCATGACCTTGCCGTCATGAGATCTGTCCGACCCACCACCACAGGGGCAGAGCTGGACGGGAAATCGAAAAATTTACGCCGCCATGAGGGCAGGACATGTACAACGACACATGTTCTTTCTCTTGATGCCGCCATGAGGGCAGGACTGTACAACCACACCCTGTTCTTTCTTTTTTTTTTCATGCTAGTCCAAGACAGCAACTTTTGGCGTCCTTTCGTAATGTATCCTGGCATCAACCAGGTCCGGAGATGCAACACCTTCGGTGTTGGGCATTGAACCAAATGTTAAGCAGCGCTCTCAGAGCCACAGACTTTGAAAAGATAAAACTTGGCTTCATGGTTCCAAATCTCACATTTGAGGTCAACAACAAATCAATTTTAAACCCCGAAGGGAGGAGTCCTGTAAAACACGGGGGTCCAATGAAACATGTTGGGGGGGAGTCCTGTAACACATATGAACTGTGGGGAGGAGCCCTTCTATAACACATCATGAACTGAGGGGAGGAGTCCTATAACACATGAACTGTGGGGAGGAGTCCTGTAACACATCATGAACTGTGGGGAGGAGTCCTGTAACACATCATGAACTGTGGGGAGGAGTCCTTAACACATCATGAACTTGGGGAGGAGTCCTGTAACACATCATGAACTGTGGGGAGGAGTCCTGTAACACATCATGAACTGTGGGGAGGAGTCCTGTAACACATCATGAACTGTGGGAGGAGTCCTGTAACACATCATGAACTGTGGGAGGAGTCCTGTAACACATCATGAACTGCGGGAGGAACTCCTGTAACACATCATGAACTGTGGGGAGGAGTCCCTGTTACACATCATGAACTGTGGGGAGGAGTCCTGTAACACATCATGAACTGTGGGGAGAGTCCTGTAACACATCATGAACTGTGGGGAGGAGTCCTTTTAACACATCATGAACTGTGGGGAGGAGTCCTTAACACATCATGAACTGTGGGGAGAGTCCTGCAACACATCATGAACTGTGGGGAGGAGTCCTGTAACACATCATGAACTGTGGGGAGGACTCCTGTAACACATCATGAACTGGGGGAGAGTCCTATAACACATCATGAACTGTGGGGAGGAGTCCTGTAACACATCATGAACTGTGGGGAGGATCTCCTGTAACACATCATGAACTGTGGGAAGGAGTCCTGTAACACATCATGAACTGAGGGGAGGAGTCCTGTAACACATGATGAACTGGGGGAGGAGTCCTGTAACACATCATAAACTGAGGGAAGGAGTCCTGTAACACATCATGAACTGTGGGGAGGAGTCCTGTAACACATCATGAACTGTGGGGAGGAGTCCTGTAACACATCATGAACTGTGGAAGGAGTCCTGTAACATATCATGAACTGGGGGAGGAGTCCTGTAACACATCATGAACTGTGGGGAGGAGTCCTATAACACATGAACTGTGGAGGAGTCCTGTAACACATCATGAACTGTGGGGAGGAGTCCTGTAACACATCATGAACTGTGGGGAGGAGTCCTGTAACACATGAACTTTGGGGAGGAGTCCTGTAACACATCATGAACTGTGGGGAGGAGTCCTGTAACACATCATGAACTGTGGGGAAGAGTCCTGTAACACATCATAACTTGGGAAGGAGTCCGTAACACATCATGAACTGAGGGGAGGAGTCCTGTAACAATCATAACTGGGGAGAGTCCTGTAACACATCATGAACTGGGGAGGAGTCCGTAACACATCATGAACTGTGGGAAGGAGTCCTGTAACACATCATGAACTGGGGAGGAGTCCTGTAACACATCATGAACTGTGGGGAGAATCCTGTAACACATCATGAACTGTGGGAAGAGTCCTGTAACACATCATGAACTGTGGGGAGGAGTCCTGTAACACATATGAACTGGGGGAGAGATCCTGTAACACATCATAAACTGTGGGAGGAGTCCGTAACACATCATGAACTGTGGGGAGGAGTCCTGTAACACATGATGAACTGTGGGGAGGAGTCCTGTAACACATCATGAAACTGAGGGAGGAGTCCTGTAACACATCATGAAATGCGGGGAGGAGTCCTGTAACACATCATGAACTGTGGGGAGGAGTCCTATAACACATGAACTGTGGGAAGGAGTCCTGTAACACATCATGAACTGTGGGGAGGAGTCCTGTAACACATCATGAACTGTGGGGAGGAGTCCTGTACACATCATGAACTGTGGGGAGGAGTCCTGTAACACATCATGAACTGTGGGGAGGAGTCCTGTAACACATCATAAACTGTGGGAAGGAGTCCTGTAACACATCATGAACTGAGTCTGAGACTGAGGGAGGAGTCCTGTAACACATCATGAACTGATGGGGAGGAGTCCTGTAACACATCATGAACTGTGGGAGAAGATCCTGTAACACATCATGAACTGTGGGAGGAGTCCGTAACACATCATGAACTGGGGATGATGGGGAAGTCCTGTAACATATCATGAACTGTGGGGAGGAGTCCTGTAACACATCATGAACTGTGGGGAGGAAAGTCCTTCTGTAACACATCATAAACTGTGGGGAGGAGTCCTGTAACACATCATGAACTGTGGGGAGGAGTCCTGTAACACATCATGAACTGTGGGGAGAGTCCTGTAACACATCATGAACTGTGGGAGGAGTCCTGTAACACATCATGAACTGTGGGGAGGAGCCCTTCTGTAACACATCATAAACTGTGGGGAGGAGTCCTGTAACACATCATGAACTGTGGGGAGGAGTCCTGTAACACACATAACTGTGGGATGAGTCTGTAACACATCTGAACTGTGGGGAGGAGTCCTGTAACACATCATGAACTGTGGGGAGGAGTCCTGTAACACATCATGAAATGCGGGGAGGAGTCCTGTAACACATCATGAACTGTGGGGAGGAGTCCTGTAACACATCATGAAATGCGGGGAGGAGTCCTGCAACACATCATGAACTGCGGGGAGGAGTCCTGTAACACATTATGAACTGTGGTGAGGAGTCCTGTAACACATTATGAACTGTGGTGAGGAGTCCTGTAACACATCATGAACTGTGGTAAGGAGTCCTGTAACATATCATGAAATGCGGGGAGGAGTCCTGTAACACATCATGAACTGTGGGGAGGAGTCCTGTAACATATCATGAAATGCGGGAGGAGTCCTGTAACACATCATGAACTGTGGGGAGGAGCCCTTCTGTAACACATTATGAACAGTGGGGTGGAGCCCCTCCCCCCTCCTCCCCATCCCCCTCCCGGGCCAAAATCACATACATAAAACAGTTTCTGACGAGACTTGAACCCACGGTCCATGGCTGGAAAGCCAGAACAGTAACCACATGAGCCGTCACTGGTCCAATCACAGTAATACGCCAATCATTGGCGTTGTTTGCCCCACTGTGACTGTCTGCCTATTGATCTCTCCCTGGGGCGGTGGGAATGGACTGACGTGGCTCAGCCGGGCCGGCCCGGAATGAATGGGGGGTAATTTCCAGTCATTGACACCGGACTGCCATAATGATGTTTATACAAGCAGCATCCGTTGGATTGATTATTATCTGTGCGATTGTTCAGAGGGTTTCCATACCTTTGGATAGTGGGCTGTGAGAGACAGGTAGCAGTGGAACAACATAAAATGGATAGAGATTAGAAAATCTATCGATTAATCGATTTCTTGAACGAGTGAGTTGTAGACTGACGTTTATGAACCCTTTTAGTCAACACACTACAAAGCTTGGGGGCGGAATTATTACCTCTCTCTCTCTCTCTCTCTCCTCTCTCTCTCTCTCTCTCTCTCTCTCTCTCTCTCTCTCTCTCTTGATAATCGAGGAAAGACCACTTGGGCCACACATGTTAGATCATGTTTGTTTAGATATGGATTTGGATTTGTGTGGCTGGAGCGAGGTGTTGGTGATGTCAATTAATGTTTGTGTGTCTTTCGGCAGATTAATTGATTGTAGATGGCAAAAATGCAGTGAACATGTGAATGAGAGTGATAGGTTTTTCAGTATATAGAACTTTTCATATATATATATATATATATATATATATATATATATATATATATATATATATATATATATATATATGTGTGTGTGTGTGTGTGTGTGTGTGTGTGTGTGTGTGTGTGTGTGTGTGTGTGTGTGTGTATTTTGACAGGCATTTAAAATATATTATAACTAAGTTTAGATTTGGCATTTCTGACTTGTCAACTCACCACTATAGGTATAGAAACCATAGGCCACAAGACTTAATTTGTAAACTATGTAAAGTTGCTGTCGAAAACAAAATGCACTTATTACTGTGTTTGCCATTTTGCA
>JAFLJL010016872.1:7500-17042 GCA_018398815.1 Conus ventricosus
CAGGTTGCCATGGACACCGCCTGTGGGGTGGAGGGGGGGGGGGGGTCATGAAAATGAGGGGTGGATCGAAGCGACAGACCCAGAGGTCACCGTTCAGCTGAGTTGGCTTCTTGTCTGGCTGACTCCTGTCTGGGCTGATTCCTGTCTGGCTGATTCCTGTCTGTGTCTGTGGCTGATTCCTGTCTGTGGCTGATTTCCTGTCTGGGCTGATTCCTGTCTGTGTCTGTGGCTGATTCCTGTCTGGCTAATTCCTGTCTGTGTCTGTGGCTGATTCCTGTCTGTGGCTGATTCCTGTCTGGGGCTGATTCCTGTCTGTGTCTGTGGCTGATTCCTGTCTGGCTAATTCCTGTCTGATTCCTGTCTGGGGCTGATTCCTGTCTGGTTGATTCCTGTCCTGGGCTGATTCCTGTCTGTGTCTGTGGCTGATTCCTGTCTGGCTGATTCCTGTCTGTGTCTGTGGCTGATTCCTGTCTGTGGCTGATTCCTGTCTGGGACTGATTCCTGTCTGGAGCTGATTCCTGTCTGTGTCTGTGCCTGATTCCTGTCTGTGGCTGATTCCTGTCTGTGGCTGATTCCTGTCTGGGACTGATTCCTGTCTGGGGGTGATTCCTGTCTGTGCCTGTGCCTGATTCCTGTCTGTGGCTGATTCCTGTCTGGGACTGATTCCTGTCTGGAGCTGATTCCTGTCTGGGGCTGATTCCTGTCTGGGACTGATTCCCGTCTGGCTGATTCCTGTTTGGGGCTGATTCCTGTCCGGCTGATTCCTGTCTGGGGCTGATTCCTGTCTGGGGCTGATTCCTGTCTGGGGCTGATTCCTGTCTGGGGCTATTCCTTTCTGGGGCTGGGGCTGATTCCTGTCTGTGTCTGGGGCTGATTCCTGTCTGTGTCTGGGGCTGATTCCTGTCTGTGTCTGGGGCTGATTCCTGTCTGTGTCTGCGGCTGATTCCTGTCTGTGTCTGGGGCTGATTCCTGTCTGTGTCTGGGGCTGATTCCTGTCTGTGTCTGGGCTGATTCCTGTCTGTGGTACTGGGGCTGATTCCTGTCTGTGTCTGGGGCTGATTCCTGTCTGTGTCTGGGCTGATTCCTGTCTGTGTCTGGGCTGATTCCTGTCTGTGGGCTGATTCCTGTCTGTGTCTGGGCTGATTCCTGTCTGGGCTGATTCTGTCTGTGTTGGGCTGATTCCTGTCTGTGTCTGGGGCTGATTCCTGTCTGTGTCTGGGCTGATTCCTGTCTGGGGCTGATTCCTGTTGGGGCTGATTCCTGTCTGGGGCTGATTCCTGTCTGGTTGTCTGGGGCTGATTCCTGTCTGTGTTGGGGCTGATTCCTGTCTGTGTATGGGGCTGATTCCTGTCTGGGGCTGATTCCTGTCTGGGGCTAAATTCCTGTCTTGGGCTGATTCCTTGCCGCTGTTTGACAACGGATGGGAGGCTGACCCACCACACAGCCTGCTGATGTTAGCAAGGGCGAAGGGGAGGGTGTTAAGAGAGGGTGGTGATGGAGATAAAGTGTTAGGATTGCGAATGTGGTTGTTGATGTATCAGTGTTCAGGAAAATGTGATGTGGTTGTTGATCAGTATCAGTGTTCAGGAAATTGTTGAAGTTGGTTGTGATGGATATGAATGTAGGTGTCGATGTGGTTGTTGATGAGATGAATGTCTAGATGTCGATGTGGTGTTGATGGAGATGAGTGTCTAAGAAGTGTCGATGTGGTTGTTGATGGAGATGAGTGTCTAAGAAGTGTCGATGTGGTTGTTGATGGAGATGATGTCTAAGAAGTGTCGATGTGTTGTTGATGGAGATGAGTGTCTAAGAAGTGTCGATGTGGTTGTTGATGGAGATGAGTGTCTAAGAAGTGTCGATGTGGTTGTTGATGGAGATGAGTGTCTAAGAAGTGTCGATGTGGTTGTTGATGGAGATGAGCGTCAAGAAGTGTTGAAGTGGTTGTTGATGAAGGGTGTTCGTTGCTATGTGTCCAGTGCTGAGAAATATTACTTCGTGACTTGGCCCAGCTTGGATACGTTTATTCCTGAGCCAATAGACATGTAAATAAAGCCAATAGACATGTAAATAAAGCTACTATGCTTGGACACATTCATTCCTGAGCCAACAGACATGTAAATAAAACCAATAGACATGCAAATAAAGCCAATATACATGTAAATAGAGCCAATAGACATGTAAATAGAGCCAATAGACATGTAAATAGAGCCAATAGACATGTAAATAGAGCCAATAGACATGTAGATAGAGCTGTTGATGTCGCTGGTCAAAGAGAAGAAATGATTAATGAAGGGCTGGTGTTGACCATCAGGTGACCTCCAATGCAGATGACACAATCACAGCAGTGGTGTTGACCATCACGTGACCTCCAATGCAGATGACGCAATCACAGCAGTGGTGCTGACCATCAGGTGACCTCCAATACAGATGACACAATCACAGCAGTGGTGCTGACCATCACGTGACCTCCAATGCGGATGACGCAATCACAGCAGTGGTGCTGACCATCACGTGACCTACAATGCAGATGACGTAATCACAGCAGTGGTGCTGACCGTCACGTGACCTACAATGCGGATGACGCAATCACAGCAGTGGTGCTGACCATCACGTGACCGCCAATACAGATGACACAATCACAGCAGTGGTGCTGACCGTCACGTGACCTCCAATACAGATGACGCAATCACAGCAGTGGTGCTGACCGTCACGTGACCGCCAATACAGATGACGCAATCACAGCAGTGGTGCTGACCATCACGTGACCTCCAATACAGACGACACAATCACAGCAGTGGTGCTGACCATCACGTGACCGCCAATACAGATGACACAATCACAGCAGTGGTGCAGGCTGGCTGTCAACCAGGAGGAATATCAGTCAACACTGTCTGTAGCAGACTCAGTCTGGTGCTAGTCAACCAGGAGGAATATCAGTCAACACTTTGTCTGTAGCAGACCCAGTCTGGTGCCAGTCAACCAGGAGGAATATCAGTCAACACTGTCTGTAGCAGACTCAGTCTGGTGCTAGTCAACCAGGAGGAATATCAGTCAACACTTTGTCTGTAGCAGACCCAGTCTGGTGCCAGTCAACCAGGAGGAATATCAGTCAACACTGTCTGTAGCAGACCCAGTCTGGTGCTAGTCAACCAGGAGGAATATCAGTCAACACTTTGTCTGTAGCAGTCCCAGTCTGGTGCCAGTCAACCAGAAGGAATATCAGTCAACACTGTCTGTAGCAGACCCAGTCTGGTGCCTGTCAACCAGGAGGAATATCAGTCAACACTGTCTGTAGCAGACCCAGTCTGGTGCCAGTCAACCAGGAGGAATATCAGTCAACACTTTGTCTGCAGCAGACCCAGTCTGGTGCCGCTAGTTTAGCTATTTTTAGTTGTTCTGAAGGACTTCTGTAGATGACTGTCACTTCCTGACTGAAAACTGCCTCATTCTGATTCTTCATTGAGTGCCTTCGGTCATTTTGACTGGCTGATTGCAGATTTCAAAGACTGTAATGCCATGCTGTGAAAACCTGCGGATTGTCAGCTGACATGTCAAGGTAACACTGGACAGGAGAAAGGGGGGGGGGAGTGATGGGATTAGGGGCAGGGGTATTTGTTTTTTTTGTTTTTTTTAGCTTTTTGGTTCTTCTGTTTCTTTTGTCGTTGTTCGCCCCGTAAACCATTGTGGTAACCGCGTGTTCAAAGTGTCGTAAGTGAGGTGTATGTATGGGAGTTTCCGAACGAGTACCTGTTTCAGTTCTATTTAAAACAACATGAACACTACCACCATCACCACCACCAACACCAACACCAACACCAACACTACCAACACCAACAACAACATAAAAACTAAAGCACATTGAAACCAAAAAAAAACAGTCTGCTTCTTTCAGATATATTTCAGTCGCAGTTTACTTACTTACTTAGATGCTCCTGCGTCTTGCGACGCATGAGGCAGTCAAGGCGCTCCACTGTGCACGGTCCTCAGCCAGTTTGCGAGTGTCACTTCATCCTCTGTCAATGAGTCTGAGGTCTCTCTCCACTGTCTGTCGCCAGCTCTGTCTGTCGCAGTTTAGGATAGAAATTAATGCTTAACCCCCCCCCCCCCCCCCCCCCCCCCATCTCCACCCCCCTGTACCCACACTCCCCAAACAAAAAGAAACTAAAATAAAAGAGAACTGATTCCTGAATTAGAGCAGTATGTTGAATTTAAGACTTATTCTTTTTGTTTTTTCTTTTTTTTTCATGACACCCTCACACTTTATTCAAGAAATAATGCATACAACGATACACACTAGGGATGTGGGGTGGGGATGGAGGGTTAAAGAAAACATCTGGCATACATCTCTATAACTTAAGATTAGTATTCTACAAAATGTAAGTAAATGAAAGTGACAGACGGACAGATTGTCCTAAAAAAAAAAAAAAAAAAAAAAAAAAATCAGGCACTTATATATATCTTTTTTACTTCATGTGCACAGTCTTCGGTAATAAAAATTATCGTAATGGTTTTTAAAGACAAAAACAAATTCGTGTCTTATGGATATCCGGAAAAGATGAGTTTAATTGAAAAGAAAGGTGGGTTTAATTGAAAAGATCTTCATAATTTTGCCATTTTGAGATAAATTTTTCAATGGTGCCTCGGAGAATATGTTCTCCTTTCTCTATAAGATATTTTTGTTTTACAATACTTTTAAAAATTGCTAGAATAGGTGTTTGTTTTTTTGTTTACACAAAAACAAGAAATGTTTACCCAAAAGGAGAATTAGATCTATCACTCCATCTGTTTGAACTCCATCCATGACTCCTAAAATCACTATTCTGGATCAATCCAAAAATCCCTTTTCCCTACTGCATTACTTTTTATCCATTCAGTCACCTTGCACCAAAAGTCTGTGCAACGTCACAATTCCATAATAGTTGAAGGTGGTCTTCTTCTCCTCTCCATCTTCACATGATCGCACATTGGAGAACGTTTAATTTTGCAAAAATATAAGTATCTATTGTTGGTAGAAGCCAGTATAGAACTTTCAGCTGGAACCACCGAAGCCTGGGATCTTTAGTTGTTCTATATAAACTTAAAAAAGCTTTTTCCTGTCAATCCTATAGTTTAGTTCTTTTTCCCCATTTAGTTAATGATGTTGGCTCCTCGATGTGTCTTTCAAAAAAAACTTTTATGCCTTTTGTTCCTCGGTTGAATTTTAGTAGGTTCTCCCAGAATAGACTTTCTCCTTCTCTGTTACCCTCTTCAAATTTTATGTTGTTTTTCTTTTGATAAGTCTTTATTGATCTTATAACACCAACAAATTGAAGAAAATTGGTTGAGTTCTGCCCATACCTATTTTGGAATTCAATGAAAATTTAGAAAAAACTCCATTATTAGTTAGGTCTCTGACCTTAAGAATTCCGATCTGTATCCAATTACGTACCTTTATGGACGTTTTAATCTATCAAGAATTTTGTATTGTAGTGTAGATTTTCATTGAGTAGTTCATAATATGTCTTGGGTTGGACTTTCACTTGGTATTCTTTTAGATGACTCAAAACGTCAATCCAGAACTGGTTTTCACATTTACTATTATGTTTTACCACATAGTCTGAGCCAAACCTACTCAATCTTACTATATCATGGGTACAATACTTTTACTAGTGTTGTCCAGTTTGCTTCCTTTTGTGTTAATCGTCTTATCCATGTCAGTTTTAATGATTTACAAACTGAATATATGTTAGCCATTTCAACCCGCCTTCGTCATAATCCTTGAAAGTAACTGTGCGTTTTATCTATCGGGTTTTTTGTTCCATAGAAATTGGAAAAGCATCACATTCATGTCTTTCAAAAACTGTGTAGGTGGGTCTGGTAGCAGTAAGAACAAATGAGTGATCTGAGATGTTATATTAGTGATTTTATTATAACTTATCTTTCCATATGGTGTAAGGCTTCTTTTACTCCATACTGCTATACACCCTCTCATTTAAATAAAGTAATTCATAATTTAGTTGAGGGATGTTCTCTAGATCAACTGAAAAAACTATGCCCAAAATTTTGAATATTCCTGGTCCCAGACTATTCTGTAATTTTCTCCAAAACGCCTGTTACTATGCTTCTGGGAACCTATCCAGACTGCAACAGTTTTTTCGTAATTCACTTTTAGACCTGATATTTCAGCATATTCTTCCAGTACTTTCAGAGTCGTTAAATAAGACTTTTCAGATCCATCAAGAGTGAAATTGGTGTCGTCTGCAAACTGACTATTTCGATTCTTTATCACCTATATGTATACCAGTAATATCTTTGTTTCTTCTTATCAAAATTCCAAGAATTTCTACACTTATTAAAATAGGTAAGTGAGATAGGGTCACCTTGTCGAACTCCACGGTTTTACTTCGAACCATTCTGTAAATTTCCATTTACCCCTACACAAGATGTACAATTTTTGTAAAACGTTGATATCCATCTTTTAATTCCTGCACCAAATCTGAAAAAAATCTAGACATTTTATAATGAATGAGTGGTTAATACTGTCAAATGCTTTTTCGAAGTCGATTGAGAGAATTAATCCTGGAATTCTCCTTTTCTCTGTATAGCGCATAATATCGTACAGTAGCCTTATGTTTTCTCCTAAATAATCTTCCGGTCATGAAACCAGTTTGATCTTCGTTAATTAACTTTGGTAATACTGTTTTATTCTGGCAGCAATACATGAAGATATGATTTTATAAACAACGTTTAGAAGTGATATAGGCCTCCAATTTTTCAACTCCTCCTTAATCCTTCCCCTCCTTTGGAATACATACGATTATACCTAATTTCTGTGAAACAGATAATTCTTCGATTCTAAAGCTGTAATTTGCCGCTCTTACAATAAAAGTGCCAAGATCTCTCCAGAAAACTTAAAAAAAATTCTACTGAAAAACCATCAGTTCCCGGACTCTTATTGTGTTTCATTTTTTTTAATGCACTTAGTGCTTCCTCTTCAGTAATGTCTCCCTCTAAATTCTCTGATTCCTCGTCATCTAATTTTGGAACATGTTCTGTTATTATATCTCCTAAATCAACATCTCCCGTTGTTCTTTCGAGCATATAAGTTCTGATAAAATGTTTTCACCTCTTTTAACATTTGGGTTTCTTCTTTAATTATTTCGTCATTTAAAGACCTGAGAGATGGCATTGCTTTACTGCAAAAGTGTCTCTTTTCAAGATTAAGAAAATATCCTGTTGCTTTTTTTCCCCTTCCATTTCCCATTTAATTACGCGATCGAATTATCATTCCTTGCAACTGACTTCTCTCAATTCTTTTAATTTACCTTTCAGCTCTTCATATTCCTGCAAATTCAATTCTGTCAAATTTTCTTCAAGATATTTTAATTTTTGTAACAATTCAAACTCTTTACAATTCTGTTCTTTTTCTTTTTACTAGCATACATAATTGTTTTTTCCTCTAATTTCCATCAAAAGCGTTCCAGAAATAGATTTTCATTTTATAACTAGTTTTACTTCTATATTAGGAATGGTATCAAAATTTTCTCTCCGTCCTTCAATATTGAATATTGTTTTTTTTACTGTTTCTATTGTGCTTTTAATCTCCTTTATATATTCTAGATCTTTCAGCAGAGAATTATTAAATTTCCAAAATGGCTGTGGTAACCATTTGTTTCGGAAGCTAACAGATAAAACAACTGGAGAATGATCTGATTTATACGATACTAGTACTGACGTTTCTATCTTATCCGTTATGAAGACTGTCTGAAATCAAGAAATAATCTAGTCTACTTGTTGAAATGGAGTTGTCCTTCTCCACGTAATATCTCCGTTTATCTAGATTAAGTTGACGCCATATATCATTAAATTGCCATGTATCCATCAATTGAAATAGTCTGTTTCTCATATTTTCCTTATAATGTGCCTCTCTGTATCCACAACAGTCCTTCTCACTATCTAAAAATACATTCCAGTCTCCCCCACACAGTAGCTGACAGTCGCTTGAGCACATTTCCAGAATCATTATCTTCGAGGGTGTCAAAAACTCCGGTACATCTCCATGACTCGGAACATATACATTCACAAGAAGAAAACCTCCTACCATTGATTGAATATTCATGATAAGGAAATGGCCATTTATATCTGCAAAACAACTGTGGACTTTGTATTCAAACGTATTTCTAAACAGTATAGCTACTCCTCCAGAGTCTGTCCTGGAACCACTGAGCCAAGTTTCATAACCCCACATTGCTCTAATATATTGTTGTTGTTTTTGCTGGCAGATGAGTTTCCTGTAAAAATGGATGTCATGTTTTAAATTTCTTAAGATAAATCAAAACATCTTTTCTTTTTTTATAGTCACCCAAACCTGGCAGTTAGTACTACAAATACTGAAATCTTTACTCATCTCAATTTCCCTTTCCCTTCAGGTTCAATCATTTTTCATATAGAATTGTATATCCTCTAGCTGGAACATTTTTACATTTGACTGTGCCCGTCATTTCCCGTCTGCCAACAAAAATGAAACCCTCCAACAAAAACAAATTTCACAAGGGGAAAGAGTTCGTAGTATACAACTACGCACATATTCAAAGAAAGAAAAAAATGATCAAGACACAAGCAATCGACCAAGATCAAGAAAATCGGTCTGCACCGCTCCTACACCATGGTCAACATGTTTACAAAACACTTTCATACGTCCAACGCTTTCACACAAAAGAAAGACAACATAAAGAACACTACAGTACTCAATGCACGTCAACACAGCTAACCTCACCGCCGCGTCCATCATCGTCGTCACCCGATCGCTCTCACAGACATTGTTCTGATTCCACCAAGTCGTGTTATGCAATACCTACAGTCTGCACTTAATGCACAGACGTTGTAGAGATCCGACAGTCAATGTTTTTCATTTTGCTAGGAATTTTCCTCATGTTCCAACACCACACACACACACACACACACACACACACACACACACCACACACACACACACACACACACACCACACACACACACACAACGCACACATACACATACACCCACTCACAACACACACATACATTTACCTCCATTCACAGTGCCCTCTTCAAACTTTTATACTAATATGCCAGTGTTCCTACCATTCTCACAATAGGGAGGGGGCCGGGCGGGGCGGGGGGGGGGGGGGGGGGGGGGGGGGGGGAGAAACGACAAAAGGTAACAAACAGCAACCATTACCATTAATCCTAATCATCATCATCACCACAGCCATCATCATATGAATCAACCATAACGACTATATTGCGAAGTAATATGTTTCTTCAAAGAAAATTCCAACACTACGATTGGCAAGAAAATGTAATGCTTAATATCCATGTACTACCGCTCTCTCCCCCTCACCCCAACACACGCATACAACAGAAACTCCTACCCGAAAAATTGCACACCACACACACACACACACACACCACACACACACACACACACACACCACACACACACAACCATCCCTACCCATGATATTTGAGACATGATATATACTACAGAGAGCACGTTTTTGTACTCTGTTACCATTAAAATCA
>JAFLJL010016873.1:0-17500 GCA_018398815.1 Conus ventricosus
GAACAACGTGGGAGAATGCACTCCAAAGAAGTCTCACTTGAAATGACATTTGGCACATGGCCGCTCTCAGGATCAGCTTCATTCTCAGATCTGCAAACCTGGTGAATGGGAAAGCAGGGCGATCCTGCATGCCCCTCTGCATGAAAAACATGGGGCATGTCCTAAGCTCATGTAAAGTAGCCCTGGCTCAAGGAAGTACACATGGAGGCACAACAAAGTGTTCAAAGAGATTGTACAAGTAGTCTGGGCTAGTACCAACAAACCCTAAAAGGGAAAATCAGGGCTCCAAAAGCACCCGAACATTCTTTATGGCAAGAGGCAGCAAATCATGGCCAGGAACAACCGTGCCACTCGGGAACATGCAGGCAGAGTCTGCTGGACGGGCAGATGGCTGGAGTGCACTGCAGACCTCCCAGAATGGAAGAGTCACCCAGAATCATAAGCAAGAGTGGCATGGACCAGACATGTAGTCCACTCAGTCAACCAAGCAGTGATCATGATCGAGCTCACGGGCCATATGTGAACAGAATGGGGGCAGCTCAAATCTACAAGATGAAAAGTATGCTGATCAGGCAAACACCTGAGGAGAGAAGACTATCAGGTCAAAGTCCTCACTGCAGAAATTGGAGCTAGGGGGGTTTAGGAACGTCTGCATACAGCCTCATGAAACGCTCTCAGTTGCAGGGAGGGAAAAACCAGAGCCCTGAAAGCAATGGCAGAAGCGGCAGAGAGGTGTTCAAGCTGGATCTGGTCAAGGAGGAAAAAAGTGAACTTCATAAGGCTTAATTTCCCTACAAATAGCAGGTGTCCCAGTGGCTAAAGTGGTTATAGTGCGAGTCATTAAGTGGAAAATGAGCATGTCCAGAGGGTCATGGGTTCGAATCCCACCCTTTGGCTCGCCCAAGATGGGAAAAAAGGGGCAGCAGAGGGACATCGGAGTCATGAACCGGGTGTGGCCCAACCCCCTAGAGTGTCAGGAGATAAGGGCCGAAACACTTGCTTGAAGGGGGCTTCTCTTCTGAGGACTCTCTGCTGCCACGCTCTCCACGAGTTTCTTTCTACTGTCTGTTCAACTGTGTATAGATATGTGTCTGTCCACCTGTGTACAAATTGTTTCTGTTCACCTGTGTATAAATATGTGTCTGTCCAACTGTGTATAGACTGTGTCTGTTCACCTGTGTATAGATTGTTTCTGTCCACCTGTGTATAAATGTGTGTCTGTCCACCTGTGTATAAATATGTCTGTCCACATGTATATAAATGTGTCTGTCCACCTGTGTATAGATGTGCCTGTCCACCTGTGTATAAATATGTCTCTCTGTATATAGATGTGTCTATCCACCTGTGTATAGATGTGTCTGTCCACCTGTGTATAGATGTGTCTGTCCACCTGTGTATAAATGTGTGCTTGTCCACCTGTAGATGGATTGTTTCTGTTCACCTGTGTATAAATATGCCTGTCTGTGTATAGATGTGTCTGTCCACCTGTGTTTAAATATGTGTCTGTCACCTGTATATAAATGTGTTTTCTGTCCACCTGTGTATAGGTGTGTCTGTCCCCACGTGTATAGATGTGTGCCTGTCTACCTGTGTATAAAGTGTGCGTCATGCCACCTGTTTTCAAACGTGTTTTATCTACTTGTGTATAGATGTGTGTCTGTCTACATGTGCATAGATGTGGTGTTTCTACTGTGTATAAATGTGTCTGTGCATTAATGTGTATCTTCTACCTGCTTGTAAACGTGTGTTTATAGACGTGTGTCTGTCTAGCCATGTATAGATGTGTATCTATCTGCTTGTGTGTAAATTTTGTCTGTCCACCTGTGTGTAGGTGCGTGCATTTAGATGTGTGAGAATAGACGTGTGTCCTGCCATTTAGTTCTTATCTTGACGCTTCCTCTTCTTGGTGAATTACTAATGGCTAAACGCATAAAGGTGGGGTAAGGCTGGACGCTGTCTTGACGGGATTATGCCCTAATGTCAAAATTACAAGATATCAGTAGAGCTCTCCCCTCCCCACCCGATCCCCGCACACCTCCCATCTTCATTTCAGCCGTTTTCGCCCTGCAGTCTATCCCTGTTATACTGACAACGCTGACAAGACACAGTCACAGGGGGGACAGTGGAGCCAAGGGAAGGCACTCTCTGGGCCCAACACCGCTCTGTGGTTGACATCAGCGGAAGCTTGGCCTTTGACGGTACTTCCGGTCTGGAGATGCCCATGGTCTGGAGCAAGTGAGTTCTGCATTATGGAGAGAGAGAGAGAGAGAGAGAGAGAAGAGAGAGAGAGAGAGAGAGAGAGAGAGAGAGAGAGAGAGAGAGAGAGAGTCGATGTTGTTATCACATATTCATCTAGCTTCCATTGTAATTTCATTATTTGCCCTTCATTATCGTACAGACACATAGACGCCATGCTTTTATTGCGCGTGAGTGTGTGTTGTGTGTGGTGTGTGTGTGTGTGTGTGTGTGTGTGTGTGTGTGTGTGTGTGTGTGTGTGGTGTGTGTGTGTGTGTTGTGTGTGTGTGTGTGTAGTATGGCTAGGTCCAGTCCTAACGTCCCCGAAACCTATCTTGAAGTAATTTGTCGCTTTACACACATCTAAATTTAGAGGTGTTTCATGTTTAAACAATGCGCGTTCAAGTCTTTGAAGTCGCTGACATAGATACAGAACAAATGGACACCCAGACCAGATGCTGTGGTACTCCAAAGTCGACAGACGTAGGTCAAGACGTTTGGTTTATGGCCCCTCACCTAGCGCATAACAGAATTCACTTCAGATGAGTTGGTTCTGGCATTAATACATGATATTTCAATTTAGGCATGAACTGATTAAATCAAAGACCTTTTAATCTACAAAACTGCATGTTTTTTTGTTCATTTATGCTGTAAAAAAGGCAAGAAGTCAGTTGACTGAGAGGTTATGGTAGGAATGATGTTGACGAGGCCTGACTTCATGGATTAGCCAGTTTGAATGAGACATGATCACAGACACTTCTGTCATGTTCGACACGTTTCGGTCGAACAGAGGAAGGTGAACGTCTGTAATGTGATTGATTTCAGTAATCTTCCAGTTTCTGAGATTAATGTTCTTCTCGATACACAAATTACAGATCGTTGTATTTGTCATTTTATATGAGTTTATCTGTGACTTTTGATAAAGGGTTCCAAACTGCTGCTGTACATGTGTGATGACATCTGTTGACCGTTTGACCTGTCTGTGCCTGGCCACCTCTGACCGGAGTCTTTGAGAAAGATAAACAGACTTCAGATATTAGGCCCTGTCATGAAAGTTACTCAAGTAGCTAAAACGAATCCCTTTGTAGTAGACCCTACATCAGCTTTTAACGGCACGTAATATGTCTCTCTCTCTCTCTCTCTCTCTCTCTCTCTCTCTCTCTCTCTTCTCTCTCTCTCTCTCTCTCTCAAGACGGAAATCTTACACGTGTCATTTGAAGCACAACAATAATGGGTTAAGCTATTTGACATGTTTTACATTGATGATATCGCTTAATTGCATTTTATTATTTGATGTATTGTGTGTATTCAAGTCTATTTGACTCTTGTTTCCCCGTTTGTATTTGTACTTTACATGTATTTTCTTTCTCCCCCTCCCCTCCTCCATCCCGCCCACACCCCATACCCCCGCTTCCGCTCTCTCCTCTCTCTCTCTCTCTCTCTCTCTCTCTCTCTCTTCTCTCTCTCTCTCTCTTCTCTCTCTCTCTCGCATATGGATGCTTGCACGATTTTGTCGTTTGCTTTTGTAGTTTTAGTCTTTTACTTCTTACAGTTTGCAAGTTGACCGGTGTATTCACTTTCTCCTCTTTGTTGCCATATTGACTTGTGTGTTGTCCATGTGCTTTTTTTCCCAGGGCTGGATGGAAAAAAGCATGCGCAAGTTGCTTATCTCATTACCCTGTAAAAATAAAATTTCGTTCGTTCGTTCGTTCTCTCTCTCTCTCATTATAATATATATATATATATATATATATATATATATATGAATTATAAACAAAGCTTGCTCTTATGTCTTAGATTGAAGAAATAGGGGGAGATAAGCATTCATATCTGCAGTGGCAGTTAATACTGCCTAACTAACAGTTTGTGCTCAAGTGGGTGGATGGGGAAAAATAAGATAAATGCTTCTCAAAGTGAGCCTTCAGCAAGCTTATAATCTCCAATAGGAAGGAAACTCACTAACACATAACTCCTGGTCATATACCGATATTTCGAAACCTGGTTGTTTCTCCTCAGTGACCGCGGAAAGTGGTAATTTGACTCCTCTGCCTTTTCGGTTTTAAGAAGAATGCTATCCCAGAAAAGGCTGGTGTGCAATACCGTAGTATGTTTGTTGAGGTTTCAAAAAACCAACCAAAGGTGCCACCTAAGAAGCAAAAGAAAATCATGAATGAGCAAAACAAGCTACATTTTCTTGTGAAAAGTAGAAAATATAAAACGATAACCTCTTAAGACACAAGTGCTGAGGGCCAGTTCCTGGAATGAATCCGCAAGGGACTAAATTACAAAAAACTAATAAATTCCAAGGATAAGTACCGAGCACCATTCCAGCAACTTACAGAGCAGCTTGGTGTTGCAATGACTGCAAGAAATATTGAATTATAAACAAAGCTTGCTCTTATGTCTTAGATTGAAGAAATAGGGGAGATAAGCATTCATATCTGCAGTGGCAGTTAATACAGCCTAACTAACAGTATGTGCTCAAGTGGGTGGATGGGGAAAAATAAGATAAATGCTTCTCAAAGTGAGCCTTCAGCAAGCTTATAATCTCCAATAGGGAGGAAACTCACTAACACATAACTCCTGGTCGTATACCGATATTTCGAAACCTGGTTGTTTCTCTCCTTATATATATATCGTTGTTAGTGAATACACCCAAAACAAAAACCTGAAAGCCCCCCAAAAACACGTGCAGCCAACCCGCACGTGCAAACAACCGCAAACGGGAGCCCACACGCAAAATAACATCGGCGGTGGGCAAACCAAAACCATCCTGTTGACAGCGCAACGCGCTCGAAACAAATTTGTAGATTCTATTTTTTTTAAACCTATTTTAACAATATATATATATATATATATATAATATATATATATATATATATTAATATATATATATATATATATATATATATATATATATATATATATATATCTATATATATATATATATAAAATCAGAGTTAAAACGCCACTCAGAATGCTAAAAATGCTCAACCAAAAAGGGAGCGACATACCAGTTTAAAATAAGATTTAAAAATGAGAAACTGAAACCAACAAATTTGTTTCGAGCCGGGCGCTCTCGTCGGTCGGTCGGTCGGTCGGTCGGTCTCTCTCTCTCTCTCTCTCTCTCTCTCTCTTTCTCTCTCTTCTCTCTCTCTCTCTCTCTCTCCCATTCACACTCCCCCCTATTGCCCTGATCATCTTTTCTCGTTGTTGTTGGTGGTGGTGGTGGTGGTGGTGGTGGTGGTATTCACTGGTTTCTTTGTCTTCTATCTTCTTTTTTGTCAAAGGTTCCCATGCAAGGAATTGTTGCATTTTTTTCTGATTTGCTTTTTACTATATATTGATTTTTCCCCCCAGAGGGCTGGATGTAAAAAAAGTATTCATGCTTAATCCACTACCCTCTTAAAATAAAATTCGTTCGTTCGTTCGTTCGTTCGTTCTCTCTCTCTCTCTCTCTCTCTCTCTCTCTCTCTCTCTCTCTCTCTCTCTCTCTCTTATATATATATATATATATATGTATATATATATAATATATATATATATATATATATATATATATATATATATATATATATATATATATATATATATATATATATATAATCTGTACTTTGTCCTTATCAGAATAACCGAGGGAGAAGGAAAGACGAAGAGGTGTGGGAAGAGGGGTGTTGCTTGTGTTTGTTTGTATTTGTCTCTCTCCACCACTGATTCCTTCCACATAACATTTGGTCAGTGTCTCTGTCTACCACTCATTCCTTATATAAAACATTTGGTCAGTGTCTCTCTCCACCACTGATTCCTTACGTTTAACATTTGGTCAGTGTCTCTCTCTACCACTCATTCCTTCCACATAACATTTTTCAGTGTCTCTCTCTACCACTCATTCCTTACATATAACATATAGGTCAATGTCTCTCTCCATCACCACTCATTCCTTACATGTAACATTTGGTCAGTGTCTCTCTCCACCACTCATTCCTTACATATAACATTTGGTCAGTGTCTCTCTCCACCACTCATTCCTTACATATAACATTTTGGTCAGTGTCTCTCTCCACCACTCATTCCTTACATATAACATTTGGTCAGTGTCTCTCTCCACCACTCATTCCTTACATGTAACATTTGGTCAGTGTCTCTCTCCACCACTCATTCCTTACATATAACATTTGGTCAGTGTCTCTCTCCACCACTCATTCCTTACATGTAACATTTGGTCAGTGTCTCTCTCCACCACTCATTCCTTACATATAACATTTGGTCAGTGTCTCTCTCCACCACTCATTCCTTACATATAACATTTGGTCAGTGTCTCTCTCCACCACTCATTCCTTACATATAACATTTGGTCAGTGTCTCTCTCCACCACTCATTCCTTACATATAACATTTTGGTCAGTATCTCTCTCACCACTCATTCCTTCCACATATTTTTGTTATTGTCTCTCTCCGCCACTCATTCGTACCACATATTTTAGTTATTGTCTCTCTCCACCACTCATTCCTTCCACATATTTTGGTTATTGTCTCTCACCGCCACTCATTCGTACCACATATTTTGGTTATTGTCTCTCTCCGCCACTCATTCGTACCTTATATTTTGGTTACTATCTCTCTCCGCCACTCATTCGTACCACATATTTTGGTTATTGTCTCTCTCCGCCACTCATTCCTTCCACATATTTTGGTTATTGTCTCTCACCGCCACTCATTCGTACCACATATTTTGGTTATTGTCTCTCTCCGCCACTCATTCCTTCCACATATTTTGGTTATTGTCTCTCTCCGCCACTCATTCGTACCTTATATTTTGGTTACTGTCTCTCTCCGCCACTCATTCGTACCACATATTTTGGTCAGTTTCTCTCTCCACTACTCATTCCTTCCTCATATTTTGGTTATTGTCTCTCTCCGCCACTCATTCCTTCCACATATTTTAGTTATTGTCTCTGTCCGCCACTCATTCGTACCTTATATTTTGGTTACTGTCTCTCTCCGCCACTCATTCGTACCACATATTTTGGTCAGTTTCTCTCTCCACTACTCATTCCTTCCTCATATTTTAGTTATTGTCTCCCTCCGCCACTCATTCCTTCCACATATTTTAGTTATTGTCTCTCTCCGTCACTCATTCCTTCCACATATTTTGGTTATTGTCTCCCTCCGCCACTCATTCGTACCACATATTTTAGTTATTGCCTCTCTCCGCCACTCATTCGTACCACATATTTTAGTTATTGTCTCTCTCCGCCACTCATTCGTACCACATATTATGGTTATTGTCTCTCTTCGCCACTCATTCGTACCACATATTTTGGTTATTGTTTCTCTCCACCACTCGTTGTTTCCTGATAACATGTTGGTCAGCCAGAGGGGCACTGTGGCTACACGGAGATCCAGGAAAAGGCTGTTTGACGCCGTTGCTGGCTGCTGACAGTGTTGTCGTGGATGACAATGCTTGGCTGATGGCACAGGACAGCTGCTCACTTACACTGTGGCCATGTATTGACAGTGTTTACGTGGCTGACAATGCTTGGCTGATGGCATAGGACAGCTGCTCACTCACACTGTGGCCATGTGTTGACAGTGTTGTGGATGACAATGCTTGGCTGATGGCACAGGACAGCTGCTCACTCACACTGTGGCCATGACAATACTTTGCTGATGGCATAGGACAGCTGCTCACTCACACTGTGGCCATGTGTTGACAGTGTTGTCGATGACAATGCTTGGCTGATGGAATAGGACAGCTGCTCACTCACACTGTGGCCATGACAATACTTGGCTGATGGCATAGGACAGCTGCTCACTTACACTGTGGCCATGTGTTGACAGCGTTGTGGCTGACAATACTTGGTTGATGGCATAGGACAGCTGCTCACTCACACTGTGGCCATGTGTTAACAGTGTTGTCGTGGATGATAATGTTTGGCTGATGGCACAGGACAGCTGTCCACGTTTTGATAAAGTGGTGGTGAAGATGCCCCTGGGTAATAGCAGGCGTGTCTCAGTTCAATATAATCGGCTGATCACTGTCCTGCAGGAGAGGACACTGACAAAAGAGAAGGAGCTCGACTCCATCTGCTGTCAGTGTCCATTCCCCATTCTCTGTGCTGTTGTGTCAGTGTCCATTCCCATTCCCTGTTCTGCTGTCAGTGTCCATTCCCCATTCCCTGTCCTGTCAGTGTCCATTCCCCATTCCCTGTTCTGTCAGTGTCCATTCCCCATTCCCTGTTCTGTCAGTGTCCATTCCCCATTCCCTGTTCTGCTGTCAGTGTCCATTCCCCATTCCCCGTTTTGTCAGTGTCCATTCCCCATTCTCTGTTCTGTCAGTGTCCATTCCCCATTCCCCGTTCTGTCAGTGTCCATTCCCCATTCTCTGTTCTGTCAGTGTCCATTCCCCATTCCCTGTTCTGTCAGTGTCCATTCCCCATTCTCTGTTCTGTCAGTGTCCATTCCCCATTCCCTGTTCTGTCAGTGTCCATTCCCCATTCCCTGTTCTGTCAGTGTCCATTCCCCATTCTCTGTTCTGTCAGTGTCCATTCCCCATTCCTGTTCTGTCAGTGTCCATTCCCCATTCCCTGTTGTGTGAGTGTCCATTCCTCATTCCCTGTTCTGTCAGTGTCCATTCCCCATTCCCTGTTCTGTCAGTGTCCATTCCCCATTCCCTGTTCTGTCAGTGTCCATTCCCCATTCCCTGTTCTGTCAGTGTCCATTCCCCATTCCCTGTTGTCAGCGTCCATTCCCCATTCCCTATTCTGTCAGTGTCCATATCCCATTCCTTGTTGTGTTGTCAGTGTCCATTCCCCATTCCCTATTCTGTCAGTGTCCATATCCCATTCCTTGTTGTGTTGTCAGTGTCCATTCCCCATTCCCTATTCTGTCAGTGTGCATATCCCATTCCTTGTTGTGTTGTCAGTGTCCATTCCCCATTCCCTGTTCTGCTGTCAGTGTCCAAGTGTGACCAGTAGTTTGACCTGGTCAGTATCTTCAGCCAAATAATCCACATAAGAACATTCTCCATTCTGATGTCATAGTACACTGTTGAATGTCAATCTTTTGTAGGATGTCAACCAATGGGAAGAGGGCATGTTGCTCTGATGGTTCCCGGGTGAGACATAGGAGTGAATCAGTCTGAAGAAGTGTCAATGAAAGAGAGTCCCTGGTAACCTCAGCTCAGTATAGGCCTGAGGTATTCATGAAGAGATCTTCTGAATAAGAGTTAATGAAGAGATCATCTGAATAAGACTTAATGAAGAGTTCCTCTGAGGCAATAGTTAATGAAAATACCGTCTGAATAAGAGTTAATGAATATATCCTTTGAGATACAAGTTAATGAAAAGATCCTCTGAATAAGAGTTAATGAAGATTCCTCTGAGGCAGAAGTTAATGAAGAGATCCTTTGAGATACAAGCTAATGAAAAGATCCTCTGAATAAGAGTTAGTGAAGAGATCCTCTGAATAGGAGTTAATGAAGAGATCCTTTGAGATACAAGTTAATGAAAAGATCCTCTGAATAAGAGTTAGTGAAGAGATCCTCTGAATAAGAGTTTGAAGAGTTCCTCTGAGGCAGAAGTTAATGAAGAGATCCTTTGAGATACAAGCTAATGAAAAGATCCTCTGAATAAGAGTTAGTGAAGAGATCCTCTGAATGAAAAGATCCTCTGAATAAGAGTTAGTGAAGAGATCCTCTGAATAAGAGTAAATGAAAAGATCCTCTGAGGTAGCAGTTAATGAAAAGATCCTCTGAATAAGAGTTAGTGAAGAGATCCTCTGAATAAGAGTTAAAGAAGAGTTCCTCTGAGATAGCAGTTAATGAACAGATCCTCTGAATAAGAGTTAGTATAGAGATCCTTAAGATAGTAGTTAATTAAGAGATCCTCTGATATAGAAAGTTATGAAGTGGTTCTCTGAAAAAGAAGTTACTGGAAAGATCCTCTGGGATAGAAGTTAAAGGCCAAAGGAAAAGCCAAAAGAGACATGCTGATTCAGGAGATGAGAAAAGAAGAAGACCAAAAAAGACTCCAAAAGCAGTCCAGCAGAGCCAGCAAGGGCAATGGACAACGTGGGAGAATGCACTCCAAAGAAGTCTAACTTGGAATGACATTTGGCACATGGCCCCTCTCAGGATCAGCTTCATTCTCAGATCTGCATATGACCTTCTGCCCTCAAATGCAAACCTGGTGAAGTGGGGGAAAACAGACGATCCTGCATGCCCCCTCTGCCATGAAAAACAAACAGTGGAGCATGTTCTAAGCTCATGTAAAGTAGCCCTGGCTCAAGGAAGGTACACATGGAGGCACAACCAAGTGCTCAAAGAAATTGTACAAGTAGTCTGGGCTAGAACCAACACCACAAAAGGGAGAATCAGGACTCCAAAAGCACCCGCAACATTCTTCACGGCAGGAGGCAGCAAATCATGGCCAAGAACAACAGTGCCACTCGAAACATGCAGGCAGAGTCTGCTGGATGGGGCAGATGACTGGAGTGCACTGCAGCCCTCCCAGAATGGAAGAGTCACCCAGAGATCATCAGCAAGAGTGGCATGAGACCAGACATAGTAGTCCACTCTAAGTCAACCAAGCAGCTGATCATGATCGAGCTCACGGTGCCATATGAGAACAGAATGGAGGCAGCTCAAATCTACAAGACTGAAAAGTATGCTGATCTGGCAAACAGCCTGAGGAGATAAGGCTATCAGGTCAAAGTCCTCACTGCAGAAATTGGAGCTAGGGGATTTGTAGGAACGTCTGCATACAGCCTCATGAAACAGCTCTCAGTTGCAGGGAAGGAAAAACCCAGAGCCCTGAAAGCAATGGCAGAAGCGGCAGAGAGGTGTTCAAGCTGGATCTGGTCAAGGAGGAACAAAAGTGAACTTCATAAGGCTTAATTTCCCTACAAATATCAGGTGTCCCTGTGGCTCAGTGGTTAAAGCGCGAGTCATTAAGTAGAAAATGAGCATGTCCAGAGGGTCATGGGTTCGAATCCCAGCCATGGCTCGTCCCAAGATGGGAAAAAAAAAGGGGCAGCAGAGGACATCCGGAGTCATGAACCGGGTGTGGCCCAACCCCCCTAGAGTGTCAGGAGATAAGGGCCGAAACACTTGCTTGAAGGGGGCTTCTCTTCTGAGGACTCTCTGCTGCCACGCTCTCCACGAGTTTCTTTCTACTAGTGAAGAGATTCTCTGAGATAAAAGTGAATAAAGAGATTCTGTGAGGTGGAAGTGAATGGAGAGATTCTGTGAGATAGAAGTGAACGAAAAGATTCTATGAGGTGGACGTGAATGGAGAGATTCTGTGAGGTAGAAGTGAATGGGAGAGATTCTGTGAGATAGAAGTGAATGAAAAGATTCTCTGAGGTGGACGTGAATGGAGAGATTCTGTGAGGTAGAAGTGAATGGATGCAGATACAGATGTTTAATTTTTAAAAAAAAAGGTCATAGCCCCTTAGAAGGGGACACATTAATAACAAACCGCGTAATTCATTAACTTAGATTCATTTAACAAGCTAACACATCATTTAATGTCTTGACACATCATTTCGCTTTCTGAATGATTTACACAAATACAGAGCGAATTGTTTAATGGTCTTTTTCATTCGATGATGCCATTAACATAATAACTTTGAAGAAACAGGGATTTCTTAGGTACTTACGTGGAATCAGTTGTTTAAAACAGTTTGTAGTTCAGGACAAGAGAGAACAAAATGAACTTCATTTTCATCACCATCATGACAGAGCGGACATGTAAAATTACAATCATTCAAAAGACTGTAACGGTTAAAATGTACACAGATACCCGATACACCATATCTGAATTTTGTCACAATATATCTAACATGTCTGTTAATCTGGGTGGATGGGGAGTGGGGGTGTTGCCGATGTGTCCATTTGTGGTGGGTGGATGGGGAGTGTGGGGGTGTTGCCGATGTGTCCCACTTGTGGTGGTGGATGGCAGGGTGGGGGTGTTGCCGATGTGTCCCACTTGTGCGGGGTGGATGGGGAGGTGGGGGTGTTTGCCGATGTGTCCCACTTGTGGTGGGTGGATGGGGAGGGTGGGGGTGTTGCCGATGTGTCCCACTTGTGGTGGGGTGGATGGGGAGGGAGGGGGTGTTGCCGATGTGTCCCACTTGTGGTGGGTGGATGGGGGGGGTGGGGGTGTTGCCGATGTGTCCCACTTGTGATGGGGATGGGGGGAGGGGGGTGTTGCCGATGTGTCCCACTTGTGGTGGGTGGATGGGGAGGGTGGGGTGTTTGCCGAGGGTGTCCCACTTGTGGTGGGTGGATGGGGGGAGGGGGTGTTGCCAATGTGTCCCACTTGTGGTGGGTTGGGGGAGGTGGGGGTGTTGCCGATGTGTCCCACTTGTGGTGGGTGGATGCGGAGGGTGGGGGTGTTGCCGATGTGTCCCACTTGTGGTGGGTGGATGGGAGGTGGGGGTGTTGCCGATGTGTCCCACTTGTGGTGGGTGGATGCGGAGGGTGGGGTGTTGCAGATGTGTCCCACTTATGGTGGGTGGATGGGGGGAGGGGGTGTTGCCGATGTGTCCCACTTGTGGTGGGTGGAAGGGGATGGGGGTTGCCGATGTGCCCCACTTGTGGTGGGTGAGGGGGTGGGTGGGGGTGTTGCCGATGTGTCCCACTTGTGGTGGGTGGATGGGGAGGGTGGGGGTGTTGCAGATGTGTCCCACTTGTGGTGGGTGGATGGGGGGGGGTGTTGCCGATGTGTCCCACTTGTGGTGGGTGGATGGGCAGGGTGGGGTGTTGCCGATGTGTCCCACTTGTGGTGGGTGGAGGGGGAGGGTGGGGGTGTTGCCGATGTGTCCCACTTGTGGTGGGTGGATGGGGAGGTGGGGGTGTTGCCGTGTGTCCCACTTGTGGTGGGTGGATGGGGAGATGGGGGTTGCAGATGTGTCCCACTTGTGTGGGTGGATGGGGGAGGGGGGTGTTGCCGAGGGTGTCCCACTTGTGGTGGGTGGATGGGGAGGGTGGGGGTGTTGCCGATGTGTCCCACTTGTGATGGTGGATGGGGGGAGAGGGGTGTTGCCGATGTGCCCACTTGTGGTGGGTGGATGGGGAGGGTGGGGGTTTGCCGATGTGTCCCACTTGTGGTGTGTGGATGGGGAGGGTGGGGGTGTTGCCGATGTGGTCCCACTTGTGGTGGGTGGATGGGGGGAGGGGGGTGTTGCCGATGTGTCCCACTTGTGGTGGGGGGAAATGGGGGGAGGGGGTGTTGCCGATGTGTCCCACTTGTGGTGGGTGGATGGGGGAGGGGGGTGTTGCCGATGTGTCCCACTTGTGGTGTGTGGATGGGGAGGGTGGGGGTGTTGCCGATGTGTCCCACTTGTGGTGGGTGGATGGGGGGAGGGGGGTGTTGCCGATGTGTCCCACTTGTGGTGGGTGGATGGGGGGAGGGGGGTGTTGCCGATGTGTCCCACTGTGGTGGGTGGATGGGCAGGGTGGGGGTGTTGCCGATGTGTCCCACTTGTGCTGGGTGGATGGGGGGAGGGGGGGTGTTGCCGATGTGTCCCACTTGTGGTGGGTGGATGGGCAGGGTGGGGGTGTTGCCGATGTGCCCCCACTTGTGGTGGGTGGATGGGGGGAGGGGGGTTTTTGCCGATGTGTCCCACTTGTGGTGTGTGGATGGGGAGGGTGGGGGTGTTGCCGATGTGTCCCACTTGTGGTGGGTGGATGGGGAGGGTGGGGGTGTTGCCGATGTGTCCCACTTGTGATGGGTGGATGGGGGGGGGGGGTGTTGCCGATGTGTCCCACTTGTGGTGGGTGATGGGAGGGTGGGGTGTTGCCGGATGTGTCCCATTGTGGTGGGTGGATGGGGAGGATGGGGGTGTTGCCGATGTGTCCCACTTGGGGTGTGTGGATGGGGGAGGGTGTTGCCGATGTGTCCCACTTGTGGTGGGTGGATGGGAGGGTGGGGGTGTTGCCGATGTGTCCCACTGGGGGTGGGTGGATGGGGAGGGTGGGGGTGTTGCCGATGTGTCCCACTTGTGGTGTGTGGTATGGGGGAGGGTGTTGCCGATGTGTCCCACTTGTGGTGGGTGGATGGGGAGGGGGGGTGTTGCCGATGTGTCCCACTTGTGGTGGGGGGATGGGGAGGGTGGGGGGGTTGCCGATGTGTCCCACTTGTGTGGGTGGATGGGGAGGGTGGGGGTGTTGCCGATGTGTCCCATCTTGTGGTGGGGGGATGGGGGAGGGGGTGTTGCCGATGTGTCCACTTGTGGTGGGGGGATGGGGAGGGTGGGGGTGTTGCCGATGTGTCCCACTTGTGGTGGGGGGAAAGGGGGAGGGTGGGGGTGTTGCCGATGTGTCCCACTTGGGTGGGTGGAAGGGTAGGGAGCTCCTTAGGCGGGAAATCCCTTTCAACAGCAAAGGTCACGTGTCTTGGCAACGCGTCCTCCCACATCAACTACAATCTGTATCCACCACCACCCCTGTTCTCCCTGCCCCCCATTTAAATAATAGTTCAATCGTATAATGCTAGTTGACTAAAGACAGAGAGAGAGAGAGAGAGAGAGAGAGAGAGAGAGAAAAGAGAGAGAGAGAGAGAGAGAGAGAGAGAGAGTTCATCACCACGAGAAACAACACTCCGACCTCCACCATTACTACCATTTTATTATTATTTATTGGGGTATTTATATAGCGCCTATCCTCGGTCACAGACCAAACTCTAAGCGCTTTACAATAAACACACTACCTCACTCACACTACCTCACTCACTGAACGGGCTGCCTATCCACTACCACTACCATCACCACTATCGCATACAGCAGCAACAGACCGAACGACAAACGTGTTGCCGCCATTACGGGCACGAGAGAGGACATTGCGGGGTCACACCCCCTCTACTGGCGTGGCCATGGGACCCCTCCCCTCCCCCTCCGCTTTCCACTCCCTCCACCCTTTATACCCGCCCCTCTTCTCCCTCTCATCCTCTCCCTCATCTACCCCCTGGTAACATGTCTGCATTATTCATCCGCCAATCTGGCCTGCAGGAATCGTTACTGCTCTCTCTCTCTCGCCCCCCCCCCCCCCCCTCCACCTCTATCTCTTTCTTCCCTCCCCTCTCTCTCCTCTCCTCTCTTCTCTCTCTCTCTCTCCTGACGCTAACAGCTACTAAGCGTGCTGGATATGCGGTCATAGTCAGCAAGTGCGGTGGAGGATCAGTGGGTTTATTTCACTTGTAATGGTCACACTCCACAAATGCTGACGTAAAAAACAGTGCTCTATGTTCACCCGGGATAAATGAGGAGTTACAAGATGATCCTTAAACCAAGGGGAAAAACAATTCAAACAGAACAAACGCATTTTCACTTCCTGCTCTACTCCAGGTAAAAGAAACGAAGGAAACACAAAAACCGACATGGACATGAAGAGCAAAGGAATGATTTCCATACAGCTTATTTCCAGCTGTGAGTAGGAAGTGTGGTACAGTGCTGTTGTTATGGTTTGGCTTTTAAAGATTCGGAAATGAAACGTTTTGGGGGAGAGGATGCCAAGTCCCTATACCATGGTGTGGCTCACCAGCGTGAGGACCTTCTTACAGCCCGGAAAAAGGACAGACAACAAATTGCTGTGTAGCTCACCGAAGTGACGACCTTTGCAATGCTGGAGAAGAGAGAACTACGAAGTGGAGAGAAACACAAGGATACACGACTAAATGTGCGACAAAAAGACGTGTTTGGACAATCTTGTTTCTCTCCAACAACACAACTCTGTCCTGCAACAGGCAAGATGGTGGATACAGTCAACAAGTTGATCATGTGAGAAATCCAAATGTGTAATCATCAACTGATGTACTTAGATACATTCTAGTTGAACATGTGTAAAATCCAAATGTGTAAACATCAACTGATGTACTTAGACACATTCTAGTTGATCATGTGTAAAATCCAAATGTGTAAACATCAATTGATGTACTTAGACACATTCTCGCTGATCATGTGTGAAATCCAAATCTATAATAATCAACTGATGTAATTGGGCACATTCTAGGTGATCATTTGTGAAATTCAAATCTGTAATCATAAAGTGGTGTACTTAAACACATTCTAGTTGATCATGTGTGAAATCCAAATGCGCAATCATCAATTAATATACTTAGACACATTCTAGTTGATCATGTGTAAAATCCAAATGAGTAATTATCAACTTATGTACTTAGCCACATTTTAGTTGATCATGTGAGAAATCCAAATCTGTAATCATCAAGTGGTGTACTTAGACACATTCTAGCTGACCATGTGTGAAATCCAAATCTGTAATCATCAACTGATGTAATTAGACACATTCTAGTTGATCATGTGTGGAATCCAAATCCTAACACAAAATCACAGTTCCACTCTTAATGTTGCACATTTTTGGCCACGTGGCCTTTTTCAAGGGAAGGGAAAAACTACAACTACGTAATGGCCATTTACGAGAATTGGACAGATTTAAATAAAAAAAGATTTCTTCTTCAAAAAAAAAGGAAGAAAATAATGGCAGAGTACCGCTAGTGTTGACGTTTTCAAGCTTATTGCCAGATGTACAGGCTGGACTAAAAAGGCATAGTGATACGCTCTATAAATCAGAATATATGCGCAAAGTGTTTTTTAAACACCAATACTCGCATACAGACGGGATAAAAACTTACGTGATACGTTGGTTCACCAGAAAACTGAAAGAGCAGTGAAGGGAAAAGAAGAAATTTGTCATTGTGACACCTGTTCTTCACAAGTAACTGCAACAGTGTTGGACTTGAAGCGAAATTGTTCATACAATGTTGCGAGTAATGACATGCGCAGATAGTAATCTTAAAGATGTTCTGTTATGCAGACGGTGTGATGAGACAGTTTATGTTGGTGAAACTGAACGTTCACTGAAAGAAAGAATAGCGGAACGCCGACGTGACATCAAGGTCCAAAGAGACAAGCCAATAATACATTTCCTTCAGCATTCAGTAGAAGACCTTGCTGTTGCGGTGTTGGCAGAAACTTACGGTGAAAGCAAAAGCTTCAGACTTATTACTGAAGAGAAATAGATAAGGGCATTAGATACAAGGTTACCAAATAAATGTAATGTCAAGACAAATTTGTAACAACCCTATCCAAATTTACCTATGAACAACATTGATGATTTGCAGAAAATTTATATCTTTTTCAGATGACAGTTATGTTATGCCATTGTAGTCATAGACAGGACTATATTCACATTATCCTATGATTTCATTTTTATTGTGATTTATGAAGCGTATTGCTGTGTTTTTGAA
>JAFLJL010016873.1:22500-34110 GCA_018398815.1 Conus ventricosus
GCCGGGAGCGCAGACACAACCAGCCGTGTCTCCCTGATGAGTCCCGATCCAGCGGGCGAAAGGCCTCGGAGCAGGCAATACAAATATATCTGCCTTCAAAAGGGATTGCGATGGTTCCCTTATGCAGCTAGAGAAGAGTTTTCATATCTATAACATTTTTTTTTTTCCTTTAAATTTCATTTTCCAAGTTTCTCCATCTTCAAACTCCCCTCTCCCCTCCCCTTAAGTCCAAATCTTTGCCAGACAGTTCAGTTGTTGGCCTGCGCTTGTTTTTCCCCACTATTAGATTGTTCGTCATGTATTTGTCTGACTTTATTCAAGTTAAAAAGGCTGTGCCAGTCTTGAATAAAAGTTACTCTGTGTTAGGTTTCCTTATGGGAGCAAAACATACCCACTTGTTTACTATTTACAGTTGTATATAGCTTGTCAGTCAATGTACACAGAACACAGTTGTAGCTTGCATCAATGACACAAACACAGTTTGTAGTTTGTCAGTCAATGTACACAAACACAGTTGTACTTGTCACAAGACACAAAAACACAGTTGTACTTGTCACAATGTACACAGCACAGTTGTAGCTTGTCGTCCGTGTACCTGAACACAACGTAGCTGTCAGTCGTTGCCAGAACACATTTTCTTTTTTTTCCTGTCAACAATTGCACTGACACGTTGCAATAGCTGTCTGCAGGTACCTGAACACATTACTTCGTCAGTGGCACGAACAAGTTTAGGTTCTAAAAAGGCACGAACACATTGTAGTTTTCAGTCAATGTGCACAGAACACAGTTTTTTTAGCGGCTCCACCATAAAGGGTCGGCATTAAACAACAAGCAAGGAGAAGGTTTTGTCTGCACTCACTTTCCCCTTCAACCTCCACTGTCGCACCATTTTCCCCTTCAATCCCCTGTCGCACTCACTTTCCCCTTCAACCCCACTTCCCCACTCCTTTCCCCTTCAATCCCACTGCGCACTCCTTTCCCCTTCAGCCTCCACTGCTCACTCATTACCCCTTCAACCTCCACTGCTGCACCACTTTCCCCTTCCACCTCCACGCTAAAACTCCTTCCCCTTCAACCTCCAGCTGCACTCACTTCCCCTTTTCAACCCCACTGTCGCCTCACTTTCCCTTAAACCTCGCCACTGTCTGCATTTCCCCCTTCAACCTCCACGTCGCACTCACTTTCCCCCCTTCAACCTCCACTTTTTACTTTCCCCTTAAATCCCACGTCCACTTTCTCTTCAACCCCACGCTGCACTCACCCCCCTTCAACCTCCACTTTCTGCATCACTTTCCCTTCAATCTCCACGTCTGCACTCACTTTCCCTTTAAACCCTCCACGTCTGCACTCACTTTTTCCCCCCCTTCAATCTCCACTGTCGCATCACTTTCCCCTTCAGCCTCCCTGTCGCACTCTTTACCCTTCAACCTCCCTGTCTGCACTCATTCCCTTCCACCCCATTTCTACACTCCCCCCCCTTCAACCTCCACTTCTGCACTCACCCCCCCCTTCAACCCCATGCTGCCTCATTTTTTCCCCCTTCAACCTCGGCCACTGTCGCACTTTCCCCTTAAACCTCCACTGCTGCACTCATTTTCCCCTTCAACCTCCACTGTCTCACTTTCCCCTTCAACCCACTGCGCCCACTTTCCCCTTAAACCTCCACTTTCTGCACTCACTTTCCCCCCTTCAACCCCCACTGTCTGCTTTTTCCCCCTTTTTAATCTCCACTGTCTGCACTTTCCCTTCAACCCCCTGTCTGCACTCACTTTCCCCTTAAATCCCATTTCTGCAATCATATGACCTTCTAAATCGGGACAAGATATGGTCAGTTAAATTTCAGAATGTCAGATTTAAACAAAGTTTTTTTCCCCCGTCCATTGATTTTCTTACGGGGGGGTGATTTTTTAATTGGTTTTTTAAAGCTATGATTTTTTGTTACTTTTTGTTTTATAAAGATACAAATTTAAGCTCAATGTTGCTTTTAATAACAAAAGTTTGTTCTTTTATTTAAAAAATCTCATCTTGTTTTTAAAATTGTCAAATGCTTTAGGAAGCAATTTTATACATAATATTCTTTTTATTTAGCACCTTGAAATCCAAATTCTTTTTTATAAGATGCCAATTTACAAAAAGGGGGATGTGACAAAAACATTTTTTTATTTTCTGTGAAGGTTTTTGACCACAAAATAATTTTTCCCAACTGAGTAAAAAGTTTTCTTGACTTACTTTTCTTGACTTTCACTTTCCCCCTTTCAACCTCCCTTCGCACTCACTTTCCCCTTTAATCCCATGTCTGCACCACTTTCCCCTTTAACCCCACTGTCGCACTCACTTTTCCCCCTTTAAACCCCCACTGTCGCACTCACTTTTCCCCTCAACCTCCATGTCTGCACCACTTTTTCCCCTTCAACTCCCTGTCGCACTCACTTTCCCCCGCAAACTCCACTGTCTGCACTCACTTTCCCCTCAACCTCCAAGCTGCACTCACTTTCCCCCCTTTAATCTCCCGTCGCACCCTTTCCCCCTTTAATCTCCACTGTCGCACTCCTTTGCCCTTCAATCTCCACTGTCTGCACCACTTTGCCCTTCAATCTCCACTGTCTGCACCAATATCCCCAACCCCCACTATCTGCACTCATTACCCTTTAACCTCCACTGTCGCACTCACTTTCCCTCAACCTCCACTGTTGCACTCACTTTCCCCTTTTAAAAACCCCGCCACTGTCTGCACTTTCCCCCTTTAACCCCCACTGTCGCACTCACTTTTCCCCCTTCAACCCCCCACTGTCTGCACTTTCCCCTTCAATCCCCGTCGCACTCACTTCCCCCCTTTAATCTCCACGCTGCACTTTTCCCCTTCAAACCCCCCTGTCTGCACTCACTTTCCCCTTCAATCTCCACGTCTGCACTTTTCCCCCTTTTAACCCCACTGTCGCACTCACTTTTCCCCCCTTTAATCTCCACTGTCGCACTCACTTTTCCCCTTTAACCCCACTGTCTGCACTCCTTTCCCCCCTTCAACCTCCACTGCTGCACTCACTTCCCCCCCAATCTTTCCCCGTCTCACCACTTTTCCCCCCTTTAACCTCCACTGTCTGCACTCACTTTGCCCTTCAACTCCATTGTCTCACCACTTTTTCCCCCTTTAAACTCCCTGCTGCATCACTTTCCCCTTTAAACCCACGTCTGCACTCACTTTTCCCCTTCAACCTCCACTGCTGCACTCACTTCCCCTTCAACCTCCCTGTCTGCACTACTTTCCCCCTTTAAACCCCGGCCCCCGTCTGCATTCCCCTTTAACCCCACGTCGCACTCACTTCCCTCAACCTCCACGTCTCACCACTTTTTCCCCCCCTTTAACCCGGCCACTACTGCACTTTCCCCTTTTCCCCCCTCACTTTCCCTCAAACCCCCATTCTTCCTTTCCCCTTCAACCTCCACGTCTGCACCCCACTTTCCCCTTCAAACCCCCCTGGTTTCCCCCCAACCCCCATTTCATTTTTCCCCCTTCAACCTCCACTGTCTGCCCACTTTCCCTTCAAAAAACCTCCACTGTCCCCCACTTTTCCCCCCAACTACTTCTACTCACCCCTTCAAAACCCCCACTGTCCCCCCTCACTTTTCCCCTTTAACTCCACTGTCGCACCATTTTTCCCTCAACACCCACTGCCCCCACATTTCCCCCAACCCCACTTTAAATTTCCCTTCAACCTCCACTGTCGCACTCACTTTTCCTTCAAAATCCCCTGCTCACTTTTTTCCCCTTAAACCCAATTTACCCCTTTCCCCCAACCTCCCTTCTGCACCCTTTTTCCCAACCCCCCCAATTTCCACACTCCTTTCCCCCTTTAACCCCCCTGTCTGCACTTTTCCCCCCTTAACCCCACGTCTGCACTTTCCCCTTTAACCCCACTTCTCACTCACTTTCCCCCTTCAACCTCCACTTCTGCACTTTTCCCCTTTAACCC
Source organism: Conus ventricosus (assembly GCA_018398815.1). Classification (NCBI taxonomy): domain Eukaryota; kingdom Metazoa; phylum Mollusca; class Gastropoda; order Neogastropoda; family Conidae; genus Conus; species Conus ventricosus. The sequence goes on from JAFLJL010016873.1 coordinate 26,472, forward strand.
CACTGCTGCACTTTCCCCTTCAACCTCCACTGTCTGCACTTTCCCCCAACCCCACGTCTGCACTCACTTTCCCCCTTTAACCTCCACTGTCTGCACTTTCCCTTTAACCCCCACTGTCTCAATTTCCCCCCTTTAACCTCCCTTCTGCACTTTCCCTTCAACCACCACTGTCTGCACCACTTTTCCCCTTCAAAATCCCCTGCACTTTTCCCCCCTTTAAACCCCACTTCCTGCACTCACTTTCCCCTCAACCTCCCTGTCGCCCCCTTTCCCTTCACCCCACTGCGCACTCACTTTCCCCTTCAAATTTCCCCCAAAAAGGGACTCCTTTTCTTCCCAAACCCCCCCTAACCCCCCCCCCCACTCCGGCCCCCCAACCTCCCCCCACCCCCCCACCTTCCCCCCCAACCTCCCTGCCCCACTTTCTCTTTCCTGAAAGTAAAGGCACCTGAAGTCCGCCACTTTTTTTTTGGTTTTTCTGTTTAGGAAAATTTTTCCCCCCTTTTTTCCACCCCCCCATCCCCCCAACCATCCCCACCCTAAACCCAAAATTTTCCCTTGCCCAAAATGTCGTTTTCCTTTATACCGTCCTTCAACCCTTTTTATCATCTCCCTGTCAACCCTTTCCTTTTTTTTTTTTTCTTTTCCCCTTAAAGGTTTTTTTTAAAAAAGTTAAACCCCTTACCTTTTTTATATTTTCCTTTAACTTCTTTGTTTCCTTTTTATTTCCTTTTTTTTTTCTTAAAAATCCTTTTTGTTCATTTTAAACCCGCCCCTTTTTTATTTTTATTCCCTTTTTGTTTTTTTTTTTTTTTGTTTATTATCCACTGTCATTTATTTCCCCATTACCATTTTTTAATTTTTCTATCTTTCTCATCCTTACCTTGTTTCCCTTTTTTAATCCTTAAAAAAATTGGGTTTTTCAAATTTTTTTACTAAATCTCCTTTGATCCCCAATATCCATCCTTAACTTCGTCGGTAACCCCTTTCTATCTTCTTAACCTTTTACCTTAATTCCTTCTTACTTTAGTCATCCTTTTTATTTTCAACTTTTGATATTTTTTTTTTTTCCCTTGCTTTCCACCTCCCCTCCCCCCCCCCCCCCCCCTCCATTTTTTTTTTACTCTTCTGCCTTGACTCCGTTGGACGTTTGTAGTTGTTCTGTTGTCTTTTGTCTGAAATAGTTTCAACTATATATTACCGAGAGAACGCAGGAAACTGTCCTTCAATGTCAAGTTTTCGTCAGGCGGCAAACTTTCCAGTGTTACAAACGCTTCTCACTCCCACTCATGACGCCTTCGTCATCATAGTTATTGCTGGGTATCCTTCATTACATTAACTATCCTTTTTCTAATCCAGCATGACCGTTATCCTTCTTTAATCTTTGTCACGTTTGTTACCTTCTTTTATCCGTCATTATTCTCGTCATTTTTTCTTCACCCTTCCTTTCTTTAGATACCCATGTTTTGTCTTTATCACCTTGGCCCATGTTTTGTCTTTATCACCTTGACCCATGTTTTGTCTTTATCACCTTGACCCATGTTTTGTCTTTATCACCTTGACCCATGTTTTGTCTCTATCACCTTGACCCATGTTTTGTCTTTATCACCTTGACCCATGTTTTGTCTTTATCACCTTGACCCATGTTTTGTCTTTACCATCGTGGCTATCCTTCTTCATCCTTCATTACTTCGGTATTTTTTTTTCATTTTATTTCATCACGCTAATGATTCATATCTACACTTCATCCATTCTTGTTTTATCCTTCATAATCTTAGTTATCTTCTTAACATTCTTCTACTTTAGTAATTTCTTTTTATCCTTCATCACCTTGATTATTCCTCTATATCCTTCACCTGCTTATTATCCTGTTATCCTTGATTATTCTGTGATCTTTGTTTATCCTTCATTACCTTTGTTATCCTTTTTATCCTTCATCATTAAAATTTATAATATCTTTCTTCTTCTTTATTCCCTTTCTTGTCCTTTCATTTTCTTCATTACCTCAGTTATCTCTCTTTGTTCTTCATGGATTTCAATTAGCCATCTTTCTCCTCCATGATCTGAGAACTTCTACATTATTTTGCTCGTAGGTGCTCTATGTGGAGCAGCTTTTGATTTTAAATCTGGACTCTGTGTGTGTGTGTGTGTGTGTGTGTGTGTGTGTGTGTGTGTGTGTGTGTGTGTGTGTGTGTGTGTGTGTGTGTGTGTGTGTGTGTGTGTGTGAGAGAGAGAGAGAGAGAGAGAGAGAGAGAGAGAGAGAGAGAGAGAGAGAGAGAGAGAGAGGGAGAGAGAGAGAATACGAATACGAATACGAAATACGAAATGCTTCATTCTTATCGGCCTAGGCTTCTATCTGAAGGTGGACTGGTCGTAACCTGAAATTAAGACACTGGTCATAAAGTATTTGTTATGCACTAATCAAAACAAGACAAGATAAAACAAACTCAAAATGTCACTGGTATTTGGATCATCAATAGTACTTTTTTTATGTTGACGTGGCACACAAACGTTTTAAAGCTTTGTAAGTGAATAATGCTACATTAGATAATCACTCTCATTTCTACTTGCCACAAGTAAATTAAACCTGATATGACATGGATCATCATAATACCTAGGCTGGATGGATGACGAACAGGGCAGCAAAGTATAGCATGACTGGCATATTTCTGAGAAACTCGATGCCGTATCTAAATCGGCGGCTGGCTATATCTGACACAGTTTCAGTTTCAGTTTCATCAAGGAGGCGTCACTGCGTGCAGACTATGCCATATACGCTATGTTTTGAGACCACACTCCGCATGTTTTAAAGCTGATGGATAAAAGAATTAATGACTAAGATGATAGACTTTAGGGAAAAAAATCGAGGCTACGACTTAGCAGATGTCTGACCTGCGCTTTAGCCCAAATCGCTGGTCAGACTTTGAGTACCTACCTAACATTGGCTGAGCCATTATTCTCATTGTATGTATGTGTGGCGAGTGTACACGTGTGTGGTGTGTGTGTGTGTGTGTGTGTGTGTGTGTGTGTGTGTGTGTGTGTGTGTGTGTGTGTGTGTGTGTGTGTGTGTGTGTGTGTGTGTGTGTGTGTGTGTGTGTGTGAGTGTGTGTGTGGGAGATGGAGAGAGAGAGAGAGAGAGAGGAGAGAGAGAGTATGTGTATGTGTGCCTGTGTGTGTGTGTGTGTGTGTGTGTGTGTGTGTGTGTGTGTGTGTGTGTGTGTGTGTGTGTGTGTGTGTGTGTGTGTGTTGGCCAAATATCTCTGTCACCATCAGTAAATGCTAATTACGGACAGACAGAAGTGGTGGGTTGGCATGCCTGGCCGTCAGCTCACACTTATCTGACTGACGTATCTCTTTACGCCTGAACTGAGTCGTGAAGGGTGCGTGTCTAGGGTGGGTAATCCGCCCATGGAAGCCTTGCTTAGCATGGCTGGTTGCACGGTCCTTGTTGATCGGTCTTTGCTGGGACTGGGATAGGTACGACTAACCGCTCTTGATCGATCTCCGTTTGGAATGTGGATACCAGCTACTAACCGGTGTTGATCGATCTTTTGTTGGGGGCGTGGACACGTATGCTTAGCTGTTGCTGATTGATCTGTAGCTTGGATTGTCAATGAGTAGTGCTTGCTGTTGTTTTGTTTGTCAATGAGTAGTGCTTGCTGTTGTTTTGTTAGGATAGGGATGCATACTATAAGCCGTTGTTACTTTCTGTTTTGTTTGGATGTTGACCCATCTTCTGGTTGAATTGTGGATGCGAACTGTTTGTCGGCGTTGACTGATCTGTTCGTGTGTTCTTTTGTTTTTTTTTTATACGAAAACGTTCTGTAATATGACTGGTTTCTTTTTCTTGAGTACAGTTAGCTATTCCAAGCAGGTGTTTGAGTGATATGATAAGGGGATGTGTATGTGTTCTGATATCCGTTTTTTCTCTCATTGATTTAAGAGGGGAAAGGTGTGAACATGTTCCGCTGGCTGTTGTGGGTGTTTTTTTTCGAGGGAAATGAAGGGCAGAGGACGGAAGATAGATACACGTGCAACTAGCCGTTGTTGATTGATGCCGTTTTGAATATAATGATAAATTGCAGAGGAAATGCAATGACTGTCTATGTGAATAAGTAAGGAATGGTGACGGTCGTGTGTATGAAAAAGGAATGGTGATATTAAGGAAGTGCCTGATATACTAAGGAGGCAAAATGACATCAAGGACCAACAAAACGTTGAAATTATCAGTAAGTGTACTGACCTTTTCCTTGCATCGACCATCAAACCTTCAAGGGAATCCTGTGATTGATTTCTTAACCTGCTAGCGGAGTACACAGCGGTCACGTGTCTGACTGGGCGTCCATGGCAGTTTATGCATCCTGTTGGTTCACGTGTCTGACTGGACGTCCATGGCAGTTGATGCATCCTGTTGGTTCGCCTGTCTGACTGGACGTCCATGGCAGTTGATGCATCCTGTTGGTTCACGTGTCTGACTGGACGTCCATGGCAGTTGATGCATCCTGTTGGTTCACGTGTCTGACTGGACGTCCATGGCAGTTGATGCATCCTGTTGGTTCGCCTGTCTGACTAGACGTCCATGGCAGTTGATGCATCCTGTTGGTTCACGTGTCTGACTGGACGTCCATGGCAGTTGATGCATCCTGTTGGTTCACGTGTCTGACTGGACGTCCATGGCAGTTGATGCATCCTGTTGGTTCACGTGTCTGACCCACAGAGCACTGTATCGACCCACTGGACACTGTCTTGACTCACTAGGGACTGTACTGACCCACAAAACACTGTATTGACCCACTGGGCACTGCATTGACGCAATGGGAACAGTAATGACCCACTGGACACTGTATTGACCCACTGGGCACTGTATCGACCCACTGGACACTGTATTGACTCATTAGGCACTGTACTGACCCACCGAGCACTGTATTGACCCAATGGGCACTGCATTGACACGATAGAAACAGTAATGACCCACTGGACACTGTATCGACCCACTGGACACTGTATTGACTCACTAGGCACTGTACCGACCCACTGGACACTGTATTGACTCACTAGGCACTGTACTGACCCACCGAGTACTGTATTGACCTAATGGGCACTGCATTGACATGATAGAAACAGTAATGACCCACTGGACACTGTATTGACCCACTGGGCACTGAATCGAACCACTGGACATTGTGGACACTGTATTGACTCACTAGGCACTGTACTGACCCACTGAGCACTGTATTGACCCAATGGGCACTGCATTGACACGATGGAAATAGTAATGACCCACTGGACACTGTATTGACCCACTGGGACTGCATCGACCCACTGGGCTTTGTATGTACCCACTGGGCACTGCATTAACCCACTGGACACTGCATTGACCCACTGGACTTTGCACTGACCCAATGGACAGTGTGTTGACCCACTGGACAATGTATTGACCCAACTGCTACTGTACTAACCCACTGGGCTTTGTAATGACCCACTGTACACTGCATTGACCCGCTGGACTTTGTATTGACCCACTGTGCACGGTATTAACCCACTGGACACTGCATTGACCCACTGGGCTTTGTATTGACCCACTGTGCACGGTATTAACCCACTGGACACTGCATTGACCCACTGGGCTTTGTATTGACCCACTGTACACTGTATTAACCCACTGGGCACTGCATTGACCCACTGGACACTGTATTGAGCCACTGGGCTTTGCATTGACCCACTGTGCACGGTATTAACTCACTGGACACTGCATTGACCCACTGGGCTTTGTATTGACCCACTGTGCACGGTATTAACCCACTGGACACTGCATTGACCCACTGGGCTTTGTATTGACCCACTGTGCACGGTATTAACCCACTGGACACTGCATTGACCCACTGGGCTTTGTATTGACCCACTATGCACGTATTAACCCACTGGACACTGCATGACCCACTGGGCTTTGTATTGACCCACTGGACACTGTATTGCCTCACTAGGCACTGTATTGACCCACTGGACACTGTATTGACCCACTGGGCTTTGTTATTGACCCACTGGACACTGCATTGACCGACTGGACACTGTCTTGACCCACTGGACACTGCATTGGCCCACTGGACACTGCATTGACCCACTGGACACTGTATTGACCCACTGGGTACTGTATTGACCCACTGGGCTTTGTAATTACCCACTGAGCTTTGTATAGGCCCACTGGACACTGTATTGACCCACTGGATATTGCATTGACCTACTGGGCACTGTATTGACCCACTGGACACCGAATTGACCCACTGGACACCGAATTGACCCACTGGGCACTGTATTGACCCACTGGGCACTGTATTGACCCACTGGACACTGTATTGACCTACTGGGCTTTGTATTTATCCACTGAGCTTTGTATTGGCCCACTGGACACTGTATTGACCCACTGGATATTGCATTGACCCACTGGGCACGTTATTGACCCACTGAACACCGAATTGACCCACTGGGCACTGTATTGACCCACTGGACACGTTACTGACCCACTGGACACCGAATTGACCCACTTGGCACTGTATTGACCCACTGAGCGCTGTATTGACCCACTGGCGCTGTATTGACCTACTGGGTGCTGTGTTGACCTACTGGGTGCTGTATTGACCTACTGGACACAGCATGGACCTACTGGACACAGTATTGATCCACTGGCATTGTATTGACCCACTGGGCACTGTATTGACCCACTGGGCACTGTATTGACCCACTGGGCACTGTATTGAACCACTGGGCACTGTATTGACCTACTGGGCGGTGTATTGACCTACTGGACACTGTATTGACCTACTGGACACTGTATGGACCTACTGGGCGCTGTATTGACCTACTGGGCGCTGTATTGACCTACAGGGTGCTGTATTGACCAACTAGGTCCTGTATGGACTCACTGGACACAGTATGGACCTACTGGGCGCTGTATTGACCTACTGGGCGCTGTATGGACCTACTGGGCGCTGTATTGACCTACTGGGCGCTGTATTGACCTACTGGGCGCTGTATTGACCTACTGGACACTGTATGGACCTACTGGGCGCTGTATTGACCTACTGGGCGCTGTATTGACCTACTGGACACTGTATGGACCTACTGGGCGCTGTATTGACCTACTGGGCGCTGTATTGACCTACTGGACACTGTATGGACCTACTGGGCGCTGTATTGACCTACTGGGCGCTGTATTGACCTACTGGGTGCTGTATTGACCAACTAGGTGCTGTATTGACCCACTGGACACAGTATGGACCTACTGGGCGCTGTATTGACCTACTGGGCGCTGCATTGATCTACTGGGCGCTGTATTGACCTACTGGACACAGTATGGACCTACTGGACACTGTATTGATCCACTGGGCACCGTACTGACCTACTGGACACTGTATGGACCTACTGGACACTGTATGGACCTACTGGACACTGTATTGATCCACTGGGCACCGTACTGACCCACTGGACACTGTATTGACCCACTGGGGTTTGTATTTACCCACTGGTAAGTTTGTTCAGTTACAGCATGGAAGCCATGAAGCCTGTTCCACCTGAACTGATCATCAGTCCGTCATTTTGAAACGTGGCCTCCCGCCTCGTTCGTTTCAATCGTGTGTGGTGC
>JAFLJL010016874.1:2500-10000 GCA_018398815.1 Conus ventricosus
GTGTGTGTGTGTGTGTGTGTGTGCGTGCGTGCGTGCGTGCGTGCGTGTGTGTGTGTGTGTGTGTGTGTGTGTGTGTGTGTGTGTGTGATCGCCTGACTGTATTTTTGTGAAATGATACCGATATGCATGAGCTAAGGCATTCTTTCTTGCTCTTTTTTTTCACGCAGAGTAATCTTCAGTCACGGCCAAATCTTTTCGTGAACAACCTCCCCCTCCCCCTCCCCCGCCTATCCCCTTCGTGTTAATGTCATCTTTCTCTTATTATGTGCCTTCGATATCTCTTTTGATCTTTTTTTCTTTCAGCATTACCTTATTCCTTTCCTTTTCGCATTCAACCGCTCGTTAACTCCATTTTACTATTTTTCTCTTCTTCACTTTTTATTTCTTCAGCTTATTTTACCTCTTCATTGTTTTTTCTCCTCCCCGTTCCTAACTGTTTTCCTTCTTTTCCTCCTCTTTTCTACTCCTACTCCGAGCTAAGACATAATTCAGCGCCTGCAAATCGGCCAATCTGCCGACACCGGCAGATCTGGAGATCTGGCACGGACGAAAATAGGTCAGTCCACTGTGCTCGTCATGTGGTTCACGTGCACGTCTGCTTCAATTGTTCAGGCAGAAAAGACAAAAGGAGAGAGGCGGAGGGGAGGATTGAGAGGTGGGGGGGGGGGAGGCAGGGTAGGGGAGTGATGGTGAATGGGGAAAGGTAGGAGGAACGGTCGGGAGATGAAACGACCAAGTGAACGGCGAAGGAGTTGACAGGAAAAAGTTCAGGTCTGTTCTGTTAACTTTGGTTTTTCTTTTTCGTGTTTTTTTTTTCCTTTTTTTCTTCTTTCTTTCTTTCTTTTTTTCCCCTTTATTTCTCTCACCACACGACTGTGTTCTCAAACGACGAGAGAATAAATTGCATCACTCTTTCGGAAGACTTAAGTATATGTATAACGGGTAAACGAAAATGCACGGGGACAAACGTAACGATAGAAAACAATAAGAAAAATAATACTTTCTTTTTGATCTCACGCCCTGTGCGTATTGATGATTAAATACAAAGTTGTTGGTGTTTTTTTTTTTGTTTTGTTTTTTTGTTTTTTTTTACCGGGAAAGAGAGCTGAATTAGAAAACTATAATGTTTGAACTTCGTTTTTGCTTTCGCTCTCTGTCTCTTTTACATATAGATATTCGTAAATATGTCGGGCTACGTAGTTCCTGTTTTGTAAACTTCCTCGCGATTCGAACACAGAGTCCGCGGCATACACCGTCTGAAACATGGCACCACATGGGCACCAATCAGGAAACAGTTTACATTCCTTCGCCAATCCACAACACACGTTTCCCTGCCCTTTTCATTCATTGGGTAGTTCATACTTCCATCATCCTGATCAGTTACCGAGTGCCCCGAGTAGTTGAATCAGTCATCAGTTAACCTTTCCTTTTAACAACGAAGGATTGAATTCAAGGTTGTGCCTACTAAGCCAAACAGCATTCGCTACAATTTCATCACATGACGAATGATGAGGACACAATCTCTCTCTCTCTCTCTCTCTCTCTCTCACTCTCTCTCTCTCTCTCTCCTCTCTCTCTCTCTCTCTCTCTCTCTCTCTCTCTCTCTCTCTCTCTCTCTCTCTCTCTCTCTCTAACAAAAACCGAAACAGCAACAACAACAAAGAAAACAAACAAACAAACAAACAGAAACAGAAATGAAAACATAGTGACCTTTTACGATAATAATATGTACTAATCTGAAAAGAAAATGCCCAACTCCGATTCAGTAAATATCGGAATCAAAACGTGCAGTCTTGCATTGAAAAACATTCACATTTCTTGGAAACAATCGCTCAAAAAACGACGAAAATGTCGAATAAGCAATGTGAATCAAATATATATGGTGTATGAAACTCGTCGTCATGGACATATGAAAATAAATTATTCGTCTTTCATCAGAGGCATCAGGGAGGGGGGAGAGAGAGAAGAGAGAGAGAGAGAGAGAGAGAGAGAGAGAGAGAGAGAGAGAGAGAGAGAGAGAGAGAGAGAGACGTGTTTCGACCTCTTAGGTCTTCTTCAGGCAAGATAAGCTAAATGAAGAACGAGCGATCAGTTATCTTGTCAAATTCGGCACAAGATGGGCGTTGGATAGAAAGTGGTAAATCCTTCAGCATGCTCAACGAGACTCCCAACTAGCGACAGACGAAGATTGTGAGACTGTGCCTTCTACACCTGTATTCCACCACCTCCCTGGTCGAGCTTCTTTCGGTTTGCCGTGCATTTCATGTTCCATGCCAGCAAAAAGAATACCCCACCCCACCCCCTCCCCCTTCCCCTTCTTCCGTGCATCCTCAGTGGCATTACTCCTAAGCCTCTGACTCTGACTCTCCCCCCCCCCCCCCCCCCCCCCCCCCCGACACAGCTCCACCTGCCTCATGAAACTTCACTCTCAGCACAGACAGTCCACAGGAAGCAGTCAACACCAGACCGTTATGGGGTGACCCACTAGAGGAGACACAACATCAGGCCGTTATGAGGTGACCCACTGGTTAAGACACAACATCAGGCTGTTATGAGGTGACCCACTAAAGGAGACACAACATCAGGCCGTTTTGAGGTGACCCACTGGTGGAGACAACATCAGGCCGTTATGAGGTGACCCACTGGTTAAGACACAACATCAGGCCGTTATGAGGTGACCCACTGGAGGAGACACAACATCAGGCCGTTATGAGGTGACCCACTGGTGGAGACAACATCAGGCCGTTGTGAGGTGACCCACTGGAGGAGACAACATCAGGCCGTTATGAGGTGACCCACTGGAGGAGACACAACATCAAGCCGTTATGAGGTGACCCACTGGAGGAGACAACATCAGGCCGTTATGAGGTGACCCACTGGAGGAGACAACATCAGGCCGTTATGAGGTGACCCACTGGAGGAGACACAACATCAGGCCGTTATGAGGTGACCCACTGGAGGAGACAACATCAGGCCGTTATGAGGTGACCCACTGGAGGAGACAACATCAGGCCGTTATGAGGTGACCCACTGGAGGAGACACAACATCAGGCCGTTATGAGGTGACCCACTGGTGGAGACAACATCAGGCCGTTATGAGGTGACCCACTGGTGGAGACACAACATCAGGCCGTTATGAGGTGACCCACTGGTGGAGACAACATCGGGCCGTTATGAGGTGACCCACTGGAGGAAACAACATCAGGCCGTTATGAGGTGACCCACTGGAGGAGACAACATCAGGCCGTTATGAGGTGACCCACTGGAGGAGACACACCATCAGGCCGTTATGAGGTGACCCACTGGTGTAGACACAACACCAGACCGTTATGAGGTGACCCACTGGAGGAGACACACCATCAGGCCGTTATGAGGTGACCCACTGGAGGAGACACAACATCAGGCCGTTATGAGGTGACCCACTGGAGGAGACAACATCAGGCCGTTATGAGGTGACCCACTGGAGGAGACACAACATCAGGCCGTTATGAGGTGACCCACTGGTGTAGACACAACACCAGACCGTTATGAGGTGACCCACTGGAGGAGACACAACACCAGACCGTTATGAGGTGACCCACTGGTGTAGACAACATCAGGCCGTTATGAGGTGACCCACTGGAGGAGACACAACATCAAGCCGTTATGAGGTGACCCACTGGAGGAGACACAACATCAGGCCGTTATGAGGTGACCCACTGGTGTAGACACAACACCAGACCGTTATAAGGTGCCCCACTGGTGGAGACACACCATCAGGCCGTTATGAGGTGACCCACTGGGGGAGACACAACATCAGGCCGTTATGAGGTGACCCACTAGAGGAGACACAACACCAGACCGTTATGAGGTGACCCACCGGTGGAGACACACCATCAGGCCGTTATGAGGTGACCCACTGGAAGAGTCAACATCAGGCCGTTATGAGGTGACCCACTGGTGGACACAACATCAGGCCGTTATGAGGTGACCCACTGGAGGAGACAACATCGGGCCGTTATGAGGTGACCCACTGGAGGAGACACAACATCAGGCCGTTATGAGGTGACCCACTGGAGGAGACAACATCGGGCCGTTATGAGGTGACCCACTGGAGGAGACAACATCAGGCCGTTATGAGGTGACCCACTGGAGGAGACAACACCAGGCCGTTATGAGGTGACCCACTGGAGGAGACACAACATCAGGCTGTTATGAGGTGACCCACTGGAGGAGACAACATCGGGCCGTTATGAGGTGACCCACTGGAGGAGACAATATCAGGCCGTTATGAGGTGACCCACTGGAGGAGACAACATCAGGCCGTTATGAGGTGACCCACTGGAGGAGACACAACATTTGGCCGTTATGAGGTGACCCACTGGAAGAGACAACATCGGGCCGTTATGAGGTGACCCACTGGAGGAGACAACATCAGGCCGTTATGAGGTGACCCACTGGTGGAGACACAACATCAGGCTGTTATGAGGTGACCCACTGGAGGAGACAACATCAGGCCGTTATGAGGTGACCCACTGGAGGAGACACAACATTAGGCCGTTATGACGTGACCCACTGGAGGAGACACAACATCAGGCCGTTATGAGGTGACCCACTGGTGGAGACACAACATTAGGCCGTTATGAGGTGACCCACTGGAGGAGACAACATCAGGCCGTTATGAGGTGACCCACTGGAGGAGACATCAGGCCGTTATGAGGTGACCCACTGGTGGAGACACTGCTCTGCTCTGGTGGTGTGTACAAGTTAGAGATGCCTGCGTTGAAAACCACTCGTACAGTCCCTGAGTGAAAGCTAACCCCCGTTTTGGCTACCCCCCCCCCCCCCTGCCTCCCGCCAACCCTCTCCTTTATCTTTCCCTGTCCGTTCAGCAGGCGAGTTTCGTCATACCTGAGGTAGATCCCCCCTCCCCCCCCCCCCCCCCAAAAAAAAAAAAAGGTCAGGGACGAGTTGCATTTAGGCAGGGCTGGAGTGGCTCCAGGGAGAGAATGAGAAGACACGCGGAAGATAAGGGGCGGAGAGGCAAAGAAAGATCGTAATGAAAGGGGAGGACAGGTTGAGTGAAGGGGGGGGGGGGGAGTGTGAGGGGCTGTGACTGCACTCAGGCGGGTCTATCTGGATTCAGTGAGGCGTGACGAGAAGCTACCAGGGCGTGGTAACCCGGCATGGGAAGTGCGCGCGAGGAAAGAGGGGGCATTTACTACGTACCTGTTTGACGACCTGGGTATACCTCAGTAAAGGAACTGGAGAGCCGGCAGAGCACGAAAACACGTTGGCCCCACTGTGCACACAACGTGTTTCACGTGCACGGCCTCTGAACTAGTTAAGGAGGAAAAGACAAAGGAGAGAAGGCTGTTGAGGAGAGAGGGGGGGGGGGGGGGGGGGGGGTGAAGGATGGGGGAAGCAGAGGAGGAGGGCGGGGAATGGTTTTACTGGGAGTGTGAAAGAGAGGGGGGAGGTTAAGGAGTTAGGCGGACGTGAGGGGAGGACGGAGAGTGGGGTGGGATGTTGTTCTTGCTGGAAGAAACCAAAGCCTGGGCGCACGAATTTGCTGTCTTTCATTACATAAACGTGCGGCTCTGCTATATACGGCAAGCTTCCAGCAAGAAACTACGGTTTTCCGATGGTGAAATTGTTTGTTAACAAGTAAACAGCCTCCACCCCCATCCCCACCCTCCACATCTCTCTCTTCTCTCTCTCTCTTCTCTTCTCCTCTCTCTCTCTCTCTCTCTCTCTCTCTGCCACATACGAACAAAAAGATCGAAAAGAACAAAAAGACAAACAAACGGTCGTAAAAGCAACCGAACCAAAACATCAAGGAAGATAAAGGCACGAAAAAGAGTGACAGCATACCATAAACGTGGGCCTACATGTCTTTCATCGCAAACATGACGACGGTAAAACTACGATTACGTCATGAAAACGGCGACCCCCACCGCGAGCGAGAGAAAATAAGTTTCCGAAATGATCGTGTACCAGAAATACCCGCCTTCCTGCCCCACCACCGCACAAACCAACGGTTTATTTCTGACCCCATTCCCCGCCAAGAGTCAAGGAGACACTGCAACTGCGCCCAGATAAGATGTCTGTAGCCATACACACCACAGGATGGTCCTCTGCCAGATAGGCGCTTTTAAATCAGCATAGTAACGGTAGTCCAATCTCGCGATGTCAGTAAGGAAAGGGAGATAAGGAAGTGTGTTTATGTGTAGGGGGGGGGGGGGGGCTTTGTTGAGGAGAGAAAACTGGGGAGGGGGGGGGCGATTCCTTCAAATAAAACCAGCACCGTGTGTTGCAGATATCGAAAAGGCATTCAGTCAGAGCCACATGCACTGTGTTTGATACCCAAAAGGCATTCAGTCAGAGCCACAGGCACTGTGTTTGATACCCAAAAGGCATTCAGTCAGAGCCACAGGCACTGTGTTTGATATCCAAAAGGCATTCAGTCAGAACCACAGGCACTGTGTTTGATATCCAAAAGGCATTCAGTCAGAACCACAGGCACTGTGTTCGCACACGTATATTATTTGAGAACCCATGAAAATATTCACTAACAACTGCCTCGCGTTATTTACTGTAGGCACTCAAGCAGCTGTTACCAAAAAGGATCTCTGTATTAGTACCTTGATTGGACATAGTGGCTTCCTCTGGGTGATATCTTATTGTGTGAACTCTGTTGACTGGACACAGTGGCTTCCTCTGGGTGAACTCTGTTGACTGGACACAGTGGCTTCCTCTGGGTGATATCTGTTGACTGGACATAGTGGCTTCCTCTGGGTCATATCTTATTGTGTGAACTCTGTTGATTGGACACAGTGGCTTCCTCTGGGTGAACTCTGTTGACTGGACATAGTGGCTTCCTCTGGGTGATATCTGTTGACTGGACATAGTGGCTTCCTCTGGGTGATATCTGTTGACTGGACATAGTGGCTTCCTCTGGGTGATATCTGTTGACTGGACATAGTGGCTTCCTCTGGGTGATATCTGTTGACTGGACATAGTGGCTTCCTCTGGGTCATATCTTATTGTGTGAACTCTGTTGACTGGACATAGTGGCTTCCTCTGGGTGAACTCTGTTGACTGGACACAGTGGCTTCCTCTGGGTGATATCTGTTGACTGGACATAGTGGCTTCCTCTGGGTGATATCTCATTGTGTGAACTCTGTTGACTGGACATAGTGGCTTCCTCTGGGTCATATCTCATTGTGTGAACTCTGTTGACTGGACATAGTGGCTTCCTCTGGGTGATATCTCTTTGTGTGAACTCTGTTGACTGGACATAGTGGCTTCCTCTGTGTCATATCTCATTGTGTGAACTCTGTTCATTACACCCGTATTTCGGATTCCGTTCCAGCCAAGCAGCAACTGGGAACACAATGAACGTTGGTAGATCTCAAACTGGTGTATTGGAACATTGTCTGTATTTAACGTGAACATTGTCTGTATTTAACATGAACATTGTCTGTATTTAACATGAACATTGTCTGTATTTAACATTTT
>JAFLJL010016874.1:20000-35000 GCA_018398815.1 Conus ventricosus
TGTTTACCATCATTCCCTGAATAACAAGTCTACATGCAAACAGTGTTTACCACCAGTCCCTGAATAACAAGTCTACATGCAAACAGTGTTTACCATCATTCCCTGAATAACAAGTCTACATGCAAACAGTGTTTACCATCATTCCCTGAATAACAAGTCTACATGCAAACAGTGTTTACCATCATTCCCTGAATAACAAGTCTAAATGCAAACAGTGTTTACCATCATTCCTGAATAACAAGTCTAAATGCAACAGTGTTTACCACCATTCCCTGAATAACAATCTAAATGCAAACAGTGTTTAACCACCATTCCCTGAATAACAAGTCTACATGCAAACAGTGTTTACCACCATTCCCCTGAATAACAAGTCTACATGCAAACAGTGTTACCACCATTCCCTGAATAACAAGTCTACATGCAAACAGTGTTTACCATCATTCCCTGAATAACAAGTCTACAAGCAAACAGTGTTTACCACCAGTCCCTGAATAACAAGTCTACATGCAAACAGTGTTACCATCATTCCTGAATAACAAGTCTGCATGCAAACAGTGTTTACCATCATTCCCTGAATAACAAGTCTACATGCAAACAGTGTTTACCATCATTCCCTAATAACAAGTCTAAATGCAAACAGTTTTACCATCATTCCCTGAATAACAAGTCTACATGCAAACAGTGTTTACCATCATTCCCTGAATAACAAGTCCACATGCAAACAGTGTTTACCACCATTCCCTGAATAACAAGTCTAAATGCAAACAGTGTTTACCAACCATTCCCTGAATAACCCAAATCTAAATGCAAACATGTTTACCACCTTTCCCTGAATAACAAGTCTAAATGCAAACATGTTTACCACCCATTCCCTGAATAAAAAGTCTAAATGCAAACAGTGTTAACCCACCATTCCCTTAATAACAGTCTAAATGCAAACAGTGTTTACCACCATTCCCTGAATAACAGGTCTAAATGCAAACATGTTTACCACCATTCCCTGAATAACAAGTCTAAATGCAAACAGTGTTTACCACCATTCCCTGAATAACAAGTCTAAATGCAAACAGTGTTTTTCCACCATTCCCTGAATAACAAGTCTAAATGCAAACAGTGTTTTACCACCATTCCCTGAATAACAGGTCTAAATGCAAACAGTGTTACCCACCATTCCCTGAATAACAAGTCAAAATGCAAACAGTGTTTACCACCATTCCCTGAATAACAAGTCCACATGCAAACAGTGTTTACCACCATTCCCTGAATAACAAGTCTAAATGCAAACAGTGTTTACCACCATTCCCTGAATAACAAGTCTAAATGCAAACAGTGTTTACCACCATTCCCTGAATAACAAGTCCACATGCAAACAGTGTTTACCACCATTCCCTGAATAACAAGTGTAAATGCAAACAGTGTTACCACCATTTCCCTGAATAACAAGTCTAAATGCAAACAGTTTTACCACCATTCCCTGAATAACAAGTCTACATGCAAACAGTGTTTACCACCATTCCATGAATAACAAGTCTACATGCAAACAGTGTTTAACCATCATTCCCTGAATAACAAGTCTACATGCAAACATGTGTTTACCACCATTCCCTGAATAACAAGTCTACATGCAAACAGTGTTTACCATCATTCCCTGAATAACAAGTCTACATGCAAACAGTGTTTACCATCATTCCCTGAATAACAAGTCTACATGCAAACAGTGTTACCATCATTTCCCTGAATAACAAGTCTAAATGCAAACAGTGTTTACCATCATTCCCTGAATAACAAGTCTAACATGCAAACAGTGTTACCATCATTCCCTAATAACAAGTCCACATGCAAACAGTGTTTACCACCATTCCCTGAATAACAAGTCTAAATGCAAACAGTGTTTACCACCATTCCCTGAATAACAAGTCTAAATGCAAACATGTTTACCACCATTCCCGAATAACAAGTCTCACATGCAAACAGTGTTTTACCACCATTCCATGAATAACAAGTCTACATGCAAACATGTTTACCACCATTCCCTGAATAACAAGTCTACATGCAAACAGTGTTTACCATCATTCCCTGAATAACAAGTCTACATGCAAACAGTGTTTACCACCAGTCCCTGAATAACAAGTCTACATGCAAACAGTGTTTACCATCATTCCCTGAATAACAAGTCTACATGCAAACAGTGTTTTACCATCATCCCTGAATAACAAGTCTACATGCAAACAGTGTTTACCATCATTCCCTGAATAACAAGTCTAAATGCAAACAGTGTTTACCATCATTCCCTGAATAACAATCTACATGCAAACAGTGTTTACCATCATTCCCTGAATAACAAGTCCACATGCAAACAGTGTTACCACCATTCCCTGAATAACAAGTCAAATGCAAACAGTGTTACCACCATTCCCTGAATAACAAGTCTAAATGCAAACAGTGTTTACCACCATTCCCTGAATAACAAGTCTACATGCAAACAGTGTTTACCATCATCCCTGAATAACAAGTCTACATGCAAACAGGTTTACCATCATTCCCTGAATAACAAGTCTACATGCAAACAGTGTTTACCATCATTCCCTGAATAACAAGTCTAAATGCAAACAGTGTTTACCATCATCCCTGAATAACAAGTCTACATGCAAACAGTGTTTACCATCATTCCCTGAATAACAAGTCCACATGCAAACAGTGTTTACCACCATTTCCCTGAATAACAAGTCTAAATGCAAACAGTGTTTACCACCATTCCCTGAATAACAAGTCTAAATGCAAACAGTGTTTACCACCATTCCCTGAATAACAAGTCTACCATGCAAACATGTTTTACCACCATTCCATGAATAACAAGTCTACATGCAAACAGTGTTTACCACCATTCCCTGAATAACAAGTCTACATGCAAACAGTGTTTACCATCATTCCCTGAATAACAAGTCTACATGCAAACAGTGTTTACCACCAGTCCCTGAATAACAAGTCTACATGCAAACAGTGTTTACCATCATTCCCTGAATACAAGTCTACATGCAAACAGTGTTTACCATCATTCCCTGAATAACAAGTCTACATGCAAACAGTGGTTTACCATCATTCCCTGAATAACAATCTAAATGCAAACATGTTTACCATCATTCCCTGAATAACAATCTAAATGCAAACAGTGGTTTACCACCATTCCCTGAATAACAAGTCTAAATGCAAACAGTGTTTACCACCATTCCCTGAATAACAAGTCTACATGCAAACAGTGTTTACCACCATTCCATGAATAACAAGTCTACATGCAAACAGTGTTTACCCACCATTCCCTGAATAAACAAGTCTACATGCAAACAGTGTTTACCATCATTCCCTGAATAACAAGTCTACATGCAAACAGTGTTTACCACCATTCCCTGAATAACAAGTCTACATGCAAACAGTGTTTACCATCATTCCCTGAATAACAGTCTGCATGCAAACAGTGTTTACCATCATCCCTGAATAACAAGTCTACATGCAAACAGTGTTTACCATCATTCCCTGAATAACAAGTCTAAATGCAAACAGTGTTTACCATCATTTCCCTGAAATAACAAGTCTACATGCAAACAGTGTTTACCATCATTCCCTGAATAACAAGTCCACATGCAAACAGTGTTTACCACCATTCCCTGAATAACAAGTCTAAATGCAAACAGTGTTTAACCACCATTCCCTGAAAAACAAGTCTACATGCAAACAGTTGTTTACCACCATTCCATGAATAACAAGTCTACATGCAAACAGTGTTTACCACCATTCCCTGATAACAAGTCTACATGCAAACAGTGTTTTACCATCATTCCCCCGAATAACAAGTCACATGCAAACAGTGTTTTTCCACCAGTCCCTGAATAACAAGTCACATGCAAACAGTGTTTTACCATCATTCCCGAATAAACAAGTCTACATGCAAACAGTGTTTACCCCTCATTCCCTGAATAACCAGTCTACATGCAAAACAGTGTTTTCCATCATCCCGAATAACAAGTCTACATGCAAACAGTGTTACCATCATTCCCTGAATAACAAGTCTAAATGCAAACAGTGTTTACCAACTTCCCTGAATAACAAGTCTACAAGCAAACAGGTTTACCATCATTCCCTGAAAACAAGTCAAAAAGCAAACAGGTTTTACCACCATTCCCTGAATAACAAGTCTAAATGCAAACATGTTTTACCACCATTCCCTGAATAACAAGTCTAAATGCAAACAGTGTTTACCACCATTCCCTGAATAACAAGTCTAAATGCAAACAGTGTTTACCACCCTTCCCTGAATAACAAGTCTAAATGCAAACAGTGTTTACCACCTTTCCCTGATAACAAGTCTAAATGCAAACAGTGTTTTTCCACCATTTCCCCGAATAACAAGTCTAAATGCAAAAAGTGTTTACCACCATTCCCCGAATAACAAGTCTAAAAGCAAACATGTTTACCACCATTTTCCCGAATAACAGGTCTAAATGCAAACATGTTTACCACCATTCCCTGAATAACAATCTAAATGCAAACAGTGTTTACCACCATTCCTAATAACAATCTAAATGCAAACATTTTACCACCATTCCCGAATAACAATCTAAATGCAAACAGTTTTACCACCATTCCCTGAATAAAGGTCTAAATGCAAACAGTGTTTACCACCATTCCCTGAATAACAAGTTTTAAATGCAAACAGTGTTTACCACCATTCCCTGAATAACAAGTCCACATGCAAACAGTTTACCCACCATTCCTAATAACAAGTCTAAATGCAAACAGTGTTTACCACCATTCCCTGAATAACCAAATCTAAATGCAAACAGTGTTTACCACCATTCCCCGAATAACAAGTCCACATGCAAACAGTGTTTACCACCATTCCCTGAATAACAAGTTAAAAGCAAACAGTGTTTACCCCCATTCCCTGAATAACAAGTCTAAATGCAAACAGTGTTTACCACCATTCCCTTTAATAACAATCTACATGCAAACAGTGTTTACCACCATTCCATGAATAAACAATCTACATGCAAACAGTGTTTACCCATCATTCTCTGAAAAACAAGTCTACATGCAAACAGTGTTTACCACCAGTCCCTGAATAAACAAGTCTTACATGCAAACATGTTTACCATCATTCCCTGAATAACAAGTCTACATGCAAACAGTGTTTTACCATCATTCCCTGAATAACAAGTTTTACATGCAAACAGTGTTTTTCATTTATTCCCCGAATAACAAGTCTAAATGCAAACAGTGTTTACCACATTCCCTGAATAACAAGTTCATCAAACAGTGTTTACCATCATTCCCTGAATAAACAAGTCCACATGCAAACAGTGTTTTCCACCATTCCCTGAATAACAAGTCAAATGCAAACAGTGTTTACCCCATTCCCGGGAAAAACAAGTCCCAAATGCAAACAGTTTTAAACCCCCATTCCCTGAATAACAAGCTACTGCAAACAGTGTTTACCACCATTCCATGAATAACAATCTACATGCAAACATGTTTACCACCTTCCCTGAATAACAAGTCTACATGCAAACGTGTTTACCATCATTTCCTGAATAACAAGTCTACATGCAAACAGTGTTTACCACCAGTCCCTGAATAACAAGTCTAAATGCAAACATGTTTACCATCATTCCCTGAATAACAAGTCTACATGCAAACAGTGTTTACCATCATTCCCTTTAATAACAAGTCTACATGCAAACAGTGTTTTCCATCATTCCCTGAATAACAAGTCTAAATGCAAACAGTGTTTACCATCATTCCCGAATAACAAGTCTACATGCAAAACAGTGTTTACCATCATTCCCTGAATAACAAGTCCACATGCAAAAAGTGTTTACCCCCCATTCCCTGAAAACAAGTCCCAAATGGGAAACAGTGTTTTTCCACCATTCCCTGAATAACAAGTCTAAATGCAACAGTGTTTACCACCATTCCCTGAATAACAAGTCTACATGCAAACAGTGTTTACCATCATTCCCTGAATAACAAGTCTACATGCAAACAGTGTTTACCATCATTCCCTGAATAACAAGTCTACATGCAACAGTGTTTACCATCATTCCCTGAATAACAAGTCTAAATGCAAACAGTGTTTACCATCATCCCTGAATAACATCTACATGCAAACAGTGTTTACCATCATTCCCTGAATAACAAGTCCACATGCAAACATGTTTACACCATTCCCTGAATAACAAGTCTAATGCAAACAGTGTTTACCACCATTGCCCTGGGAAAAACAAATCTAAATGCAAACAGTGTTTACCACCATTCCCTGAATAACAAGTCTACATGCAAACAGTGTTTACCACCATTCCCCTGAATAACAAGTCTACATGCAAACAGTGTTTACCACCATTCCCTGAATAACAAGTCTACATGCAAACAGTGTTTACCATCCCTTCCCTGAATAACAAGTCTACATGCAAACATGTTTACCACCGTCCCTGAATAAACAAGTCTACATGCAAACAGTGTTTACCCTCATTCCCTGAATAACAAGTCTACATGCAAACAGTGTTTACCATCATTCCCTGAATAACAAGTCTACATGCAAACAGTGTTTACCATCTTCCCTGAATTTAACAAGTCTAAATGCAAACAGGTTTACCATCATTCCTAATAACCCGTCTAAATGCAAACAGTGTTTACCACCATTCCCTGAATAACAAGTCTAAATGCAAACATGTTTTAACCCCCATTCCCTGAATAACAAGTCTACATGCAAACAGTGTTTACCACCAATCCATGAATAACAAGTCTACATGCAAACAGTGTTTACCACCATTCCCTGAATACAAGTCCCACATGCAAACAGTGGTTACCATCATTCCCTGAATAACAAGTCTACATGCAAACAGTGTTTACCACCAGTCCCTGAATAACAAGTTTAAAATTGAAACAGTGTTTAACCATCATCCCCGAAAACAAGTCTGCATGCAAACAGTGTTTACCATCATTCCCTGAATAACAAGTCTACATGCAAACGTGTTTACCATCATTCCCTGAATAACAAGTCTAAATGCAAACAGTTTTACCATCATTCCCTGAAAAACAAGTCTACATGCAAACAGTGTTTACCATCATTCCCTGAATAACAAGTCCACATGCAAACAGTGTTTACCACCTTCCCTGAATAACAAGTCTAAATGCAAACAGTGTTTACCAACCATTCCCTGAATAACAAGGCTAAATGCAAACATGTTTACCACCTTTCCCTGAATAACAAGTCTAAATCAAACAGTGTTTACCACCATTCCCTGAATAAAAAGTCTAATGCAAAAAGGTTTACCACCATTCCCTGAATAACAAATCCCAAATGCAAACAGTGTTTACCACCATTCCCTGATAACAGTCTAAAAGCAAACAGTGTTTACCACCATTCCCTAATAACAAGTCTAAATGCAAACAGTGTTTACCACCATTCCCTGAATAACAAGTCTAAATGGGAAACAGT
Organism: Conus ventricosus; assembly: GCA_018398815.1. Taxonomy (NCBI): domain Eukaryota; kingdom Metazoa; phylum Mollusca; class Gastropoda; order Neogastropoda; family Conidae; genus Conus; species Conus ventricosus. Next base: position 27,493 of record JAFLJL010016874.1, read on the forward strand.
GTTTTTCCACCATTCCCTGAATAACAAGTCTAAATGCAAACAGTGTTTTACCAAACCCTTCCCTGAATAACAGGTCTAAATGCAAACAGTGTTTACCACCATTCCCTGAAATAACAAGTCAATGCAAACAGTGGTTTACACCATTTTCCCTGAATAACAAGTCCACATGCAACAGTGTTTACCCCCCATTCCTGAAAAAACAAGTCTAAATGCAAACAGTGTTTACCACCATTCCCTGAATAACAAGTCTAAAAGCAAACAGTGTTTCCACCATTCCCTGAATAACAAGTCCACATGCAAACAGTGTTTACCACCATTCCCCGAATAACAAGTGTAAAAAGCAAACAGTGTTTACCACCATTCCCTGAATAACAAGTCTAAATGCAAACAGTGTTTACCACCATTCCCTGAATAACAAGTCTAAAATGCAAACAGTGTTACCACCATTCCATGAATAACAAGTCTACATGCAAACAGTGTTTACCATCATTCCCTGATAACAAGTCTACATGCAAACAGTGTTTACCACCATTCCCTGGGAAAAACAAGTCTACATGCAAACGGTTTACCATCATTCCCTGAATAACAAGTCTACATGCAAACAGTGTTACCATCATTTCCCCGAATAACAAGTCTACATGCAAACAGTGTTTTCCATCATTCCCCTGAATAACAAGTCTAAATGCAAAAAAGTTTTACCATCATTCCCTGAATAACAAGTCTAAAATGCAAACAGTGTTACCATCATTCCCTGAATAACAAGTCCACATGCAAACATGTTTACCACCATTCCCTGAATAACAAGTCTAAATGCAAACAGTGTTACCACCATTCCCTGAATAACAAGTCTAAAAAGCAAACATTGTTACCCCCCATTCCCGAATAACATCACATGCAAACATGTTTTACCACCATTCCATGAATAACAAGTCTACATGCAAACAGTGTTTACCACCCTTCCCGAATAACAAGTCTACATGCAAAACAGTGTTTACCATCATTCCCTGAATAACAAGTCTACATGCAAACAGTGGTTTTACCACCAGTCCCTGAATAACAAGTCTAACTGCAAACAGTGTTTACCATCATTCCTGAATAACAAGTCTACATGCAAACAGTGTTTTTCCATCATTTCCCCGAATAACAATCTACAGCAAACAGTGTTTACCATCATTCCCTAATAACAAGTCTAAATGCAAACAGTGTTTACCATCATTCCCTGAATAACAAGTCTACATGCAAACAGTGTTTACCATCATTCCCTGAATAACAAGTCCACATGCAAACAGTGTTTTCCACCATTCCCTGAATAACAAGTCAAATGCAAACAGTGTTTACCACCATTCCCTGAATAACAAGTCTAAATGCAAACAGTGTTTACCACCATTCCCTGAATAACAAGTCTACAAAGCAAACAGTGTTTACCATCATTTTCCCGAATAACAAGTTACATGCAAACAGGTTTACCATCATTCCCTGAATACAAGTCTACTGCAAACAGTGTTTACCATCATTCCCTGAATAACAAGTCTAAATGCAAACAGTGTTTACCCCTCATTCCCTGAATAACAAGTCTACATGCAAACAGTGTTTACCATCATTCCCTGAATAAAAAGTCCACATGCAAACAGTGTTTTTCCACCATTCCCTGAATAACAAGTCTAAATGCAAACAGTGTTTACCACCATTCCCTGAAAAACAATCTAAATGCAAAAAGTGTTTACCACCATTCCCTGAATAAAAGTCTACATGCAAACATGTTTACCACCATTCCATGAATAACAATCTACATGCAAACAGTGTTTACCACCATTCCCTGAATAACAAGTCTACATGCAAACAGTGTTTACCATCATTCCCTGAATAACAAGTCTACATGCAAACATGTGTTTACCACCAGTCCCTGAATAACAAGTCTCATGCAAACAGTGTTTACCATCATTCCCTGAATAACAAGTCTACATGCAAACAGTGTTTACCATCATTCCCTGAATAACAAGTCTACATGCAAACAGTGTTTACCATCATTCCCTGAATAACAAGTCTAAATGCAAACAGTGTTTACCATCATTCCCTGAATAACAATCTAAATGCAAACATGTTTACCAAACCCTTCCCTGAATTTAAAAAGTCTAAATGCAAAAAGTGTTTACCACCATTCCCTGAATAACAAGTCTACATGCAAACAGTGTTTACCACCATTCCATGAATAACAAGTCTACATGCAAACAGTGTTACCACCATTCCCGAATTAACAAGTCTACATGCAAACAGTGTTTACCATCATTCCCTGAATAACAAGTCTACATGCAAACAGTGTTTACCACCATCCCTGAATAACAAGTCTACAGCAAACGTGTTTACCAATCATTCCCTGAAAAACAGTCTGCATGCAAACAGTGTTTACCATCATTTCCCTTGAATAACTAGTCTACATGCAAACAGTGTTTACCATCATTTCCCCGAATAACAAGTCTAAATGCAACGTGTTTTACCATCATTCCCTGGAAAAACAAGTCTCAGCAAACAGTGTTACCATCATTCCCTGAATAACAAGTCCACATGCAAACAGTGTTTACCACCATTCCCCGAATAACAAGTCTAATGCAAACAGTGTTTACCACCATTCCCTGAAAACAAGTCTACATGCAAACAGTGTTTACCACTTCCATGAAAACAAGTCTACATGCAACAGGTTTTACCACCATTCCCTGAATAACAAGTCTACATGCAAACAGTGTTTACCATCTTCCCTGAATAACAAGTCTACATGCAACAGTGTTTACCACCAGTCCCTGAATAACAAGTCTACATGCAAACAGTGTTTACCATCATTCCCGAATAACAATCTACATGCAAACAGTGTTTTACCAATCATTCCCTGAATAACCAGTCTACATGCAAACAGTGTTTACCATCATCCCTGAATAACAAGTCTACATGCAAACAGTGTTTTCCATCATTCCCTGAATAACAAAATCTAAATGCAACAGTGTTTCCATCATTCCCTTAATAACAAGTCTACAAGCAAACAGTGTTTACCATCATTCCCTGAAAACAAGTCTAAATGCAAACAGTGTTTAAACCCCATTCCCTGAAAAAACAAGTCTAAATGCAAACAGTGTTTAAACCACCAGTCCCTGAAAAACAAGTCTACATGCAAACAGTGGGTTTTTTCCATCTCCTGAATAACAAGTCTAAATGCAAACAGTGTTTACCATCATTTCCTGAATAACAAGTCTACATGCAAACGTGTTTACCACCATTCCCTGAATAACAAGTCTCATGCAAACAGTGTTTACCACCATTCCCTGAATAACAAGTCTACAATGCAAAAAAGTGTTTACCACCATTCCCTGAATAACAAGTCTAAATGCAAAAAGTGTTTACCATCATTCCCTGAATAACAAGTCTACATGCAAACAGTGTTTACCACCATCCCTGGAATAACAAGTCACATGCAAACAGTGTTTACCACATTCCTGAATACAAGTCTACATGCAAACCTGTTTTACCACCAGTCCCCTGAATAACAAGTCTAAAAGCAACAGTGTTTACCCCCATTCCCTGAATAACAAGTCTAAATGCAAACGTGTTTACCACCATTCCCCGAATAACAAGTCTACATGCAAACAGTGGTTTACCACCATTCCCTGAATAACAAGTCACATCAAACAGTGTTTACCACCATTCCTGCATAACAATCTAAATGCAACAGTGTTTTACCACCATTCCCTGAATAACAAGTCTACTGCAAACAGTGTTTACCACCATTCCCTGAATAACAAGTCCAAATGCAAACAGTGTTTACCACCATTCCTGAATAACAAGTCTACATGCAAACAGTGTTTACCACCATTCCCTGAATAACAAGTCTACATGCAAACAGTGTTTACCACCATTCCCTGAATAACAGGTCTAAATGCAAACAGTGTTTACCACCATTCCCTGAATAACAAGTCTACATGCAAACAGTGTTTACCACCATTCCCTGAATAACAAGTCCAAATGCAAACAGTGTTTACCACCATTCCCTGAATAACAAGTCTAAATGCAAACAGTGTTTACCACCATTCCCTGAATAACAAGTCCAAATACAAACAGCAGACCTCAGAAATAGTCAGAACTACACTCCCTGGGTCATGGTGACTGCCATGACTGTCAGAAATGGTCAGAACCACACTCCCTGGGTCATGGTGACTGCCATGACCGTCAGAAATGGTCAGAACCACACTCCCTGGGTCATGGTGACTGCCATGACTGTCAGAAATAGTCAGAACCACACTCCCTGGGTCATGGTGACTGCCATGACTGTCGTTCGCGCAGTCAAGAAGAAGACGATTGTCCAGCATGTACTCTTCTGCTTTGTGTGTAGTGTAGTAAATCAGGTTACCTTTGAACTTTATTTCGTGTCTTCTGCTTTGTGTGTAGTGGAGTCAATCACGGTTACCTTTGCTTTGTGTGTAGTGTAGTAAATCACGGTTACCTTTGAACTTTATTTTGTATGTCTTCTGCTTTGTGTGTAGTTGAGCCAATCAGGGTTACTTTTGCTTTGTGTGTAGTGTAGTAAATCACGGTTACCTTTGAACTTTATTTTGTATGTCTTCTGCTTTGTGTGTAGTTGAGCCAATCAGGGTTACTTTTGCATTGTGTGTTGTGTAGTAAATCACGGTTACCTTTGAACTTTATTTTGTATGTCTTCTGCTTTGTGTGTAGTTGAGCCAATCAGGTTACCTTTGCTTTGTGTGTAGTGTAGTAAATCACGGTTACCTTTGAACTTTATTTTGTATGTCTTCTGCTTTGTGTGTAGTTGAGCCAATCAGGTTACTTTTGCTTTGTGTGTAGTGTAGTAAATCACGGTTACCTTTGAACTTTATTTGTATGTCTTCTGCTTTGTGTGTAGTTGAGCCAATCAGGTTACTTTTGCTTTGTGTGTAGTGTAGTAAATCAGGGTTACCTTTGAACTTTATTTCGTATGTCTTCTGCTGTGTGTAGTGTAGTAAATCAGGGTTACCTTTGAACTTTATTTTGTATGTCTTCTGCTTTGTGTGTAGTGGAGTCCATCAGGGTTACCTTGAACTTTACTTTGTATTTTATCTCTGAACGTCTAGATTGCAGTAACGCTGAAGTTTGCCTCAGTCTGTTTGTATACGAATAACTACCTTTATCTTTTTGACCCGGTAACTTATTATCGCTGTCAGTCAACTTAGCTTTATCTTTTTGACCCGGTAATTTTATTATCGCTGTCAGTCAACTCATCTTTTATCTTTTTGTCCCGGTAAACTTATTATCGCCGTCAGTCAACTTATCTTTATCTTTTTGACCCGATAACTTATTATCGCTGTCAGCTACGTTTACAGGGCACAGGTGAAAATCGTGCGTGTGTGTGTGTGTGTGTGTGTGTGTGTGTGTGTGTGTGTGTGTGTGTGTGTGTGTGTGTGTGTGTGTGTGTGGTGTTGTGTGGTGTGTGTGTGTGCGCGCGCGCGCGTGTGCGCGCGCTCAGACGAAGGATAAAGGAGGGTAAGGGTGTGCAATTCAGACACATATGCGTGCGAGTGCGTGCACCCGTGAGCGTGCGCGTGCCCGTGCTTGCGTGCGTGCGCTTGGGACTGAGAATGTACTTAGCGCATTTTGGAATCCTATTCCCCATCTCCACCCTTCCATCACTGTCAGTTGTGAATCCTATTCCCCATCTCCACCCTGCCATCACTGTAAGTAGTGAATCCTATTCCCATCTCCACCCTTCCATCACTGTCAGTGGTACTACAGGTGAATCCTATTCCCCATCTCCACCCTTCCATCACTGTCAGTGGGTACTACAGGTGAATCCTATTCCCATCTCCACCCTTCCATCACTGTCAGTTGTGAATCCTATTTCCCCATCTCCACCCTTCCATCACTGTCAGTGGGTACTACAGGTGAATCCTATTCCCCATCTCCACCCTTCCATCACTGTCAGTAGTGAATCCTATTCCCCATCTCCACCCTTCCATCACTGTCAGTGGTGAATCCTATTCCCCATCTCCACCCTTCCATCACTGTCAATAGTGAATCCTATTCCCCATCTCCACCCTTCCATCACTGTCAGTAGTGAATCCATATTCCCCATCTCCACCCTTCCATCACTGTCAGTGGTGAATCCTATTCTCCATCTCCACCCTTCCATCACTGTCAGTGTGTACTGCAGGTTGCTGATGCAACCCAAACAGAAACGAAGGCAGCTTTCCTTTTCCTGCTTTCCCTCGTCCCCCCAGCAGCCTGAAGTACCTTGCCCGGGTTATCAGGAAAGCCTTTGGCGCTGTGTGTTAATAGCCACATGGCGGGGCCATGGGAGACAGAAAGCCTTTGGCGCTGTGTGTTAATAGCCACATGGCGGGGCCATAGGAGACAGAAAGCCTTTGGGCGCTGTGTGTTAATAGCCACATGGCGGGGCCATGGGAGACAGAAAGCCTTTGGCGCTGTGTGGTAATAGCCACATGGCGGGGCCATAGGAGACAGAAATCCTTTGGCGCTGTGTGTTAATAGCCACATGGCGGGGCCATGGGAGACAGAAAGCCTTTGGCGCTGTGTGTTAATAGCCACATGGCGGGGCCATAGGAAGACAGAAAAGCCTTTGGCGCTGTGTGTTAATAGCCACATGGCGGGGCCATGGGAGATAGAAAGCCTTTGGCGCTGTGTGTTAATAGCCACAGGCGGGGCCATAGGAGACAGAAAGTCCTTTGGCGCTGTGTGGTTAAATAGCCACATGGCGGGGCCATGGGAGACAGAAAGCCTTTGGCGCTGTGTGGTAATAGCCACATGGCGGGCCATAGGAGACAGAAATCCTTTGGCGCTGTGTGTTAATAGCCACATGGCGGGGCCATGGGAGACAAAAGCCTTTGGCGCTGGTGTTAATGCCACATGGCGGGAGCCATAGGAGACAGAAAGCCTTTGGCGCTGTGTGTTAATAGCCCCATGGCGGGGCCATAGGAGACAGAAAGCCTTTGGCGCTGTGTGTTAATAGCCACATGGCGGGCGCATGGGAGACAGAAAGCCTTTGGCGCTGTGTGTTAATAGCCACATGGCGGGGCCATGGGAGACAGAAAGCCTTTGGCGCTGTGTGTTTAATAGCCACATGGCGGGGCCATGGGAGACAGAAAAGCCTTTGGCGCTGTGTTAATAGCCACATTGCGGGGCCATGGGAGACAGAAAGCCTTTGGCGCTGTGTGTTAATAGCCACATGGCGGGGCCATGGAGACAGAAAGCCTTGGCGCTGAGTGTTAATAGCCACATGGCGGTGCCATGGGGGGCCATAGGAGACAGAAAGCCTTTGGCGCTGTGTGTTAATAGCCACATGGCGGGCCATGGGAGACAGAAAGCCTTTGGCGCTGTGTGTTAATAGCCACATGGCGGGGCCATAGGAGACAGAAAGCCTTTGGCGCTGTGTGTTAATAGCCACATGGCGGGGCCATGGGAGATAGAAAGCCTTTGGCGCTGTGTGTTAATAGCCACATGGCGGGGCCATTGGA
>JAFLJL010016874.1:40000-45000 GCA_018398815.1 Conus ventricosus
AAACTAGCCTCGAAAGCTCTGATTATAAACATCTTCACAGCTTCCTTTTCAGCCAGAACACAAATACACAAAGGGCTAATGATGACAAGATTCTGACCGGGAATTCTCCAACAACTTTAATGAGAACGATTCTCAAAAGTCTCGTCTAGAAACTCCCACAAACTCATATCCAATACCCCAGAATTGACCTATTTAATCAAGTCTAACGTACCGGGAACCTCTTGTGGAATAACTCCCTTTCCTGAATACATCAAACAAATCCATTGTACCACAACTTTCAAAAATACTTTACCTTACCCATACTTCAGCGGTAAAAATAATAATTTTAAAAAAAACACCCCATAAGTAATATCCAAGTAAACTGCAAAAGCATAAATCATCTCCATTTTTCATGTACTTAACCAATTTGACTTTTCTAAATTAAAAATTCTTTTTTTTATGTTCATGTATCAAGTATATTGAGAAGAGAGAGGGATATATATATATATATATAGATATATATATATATATATATTATATATAATATATATATATATATTACCAGAGTGTGTGAGTATGTATTTAGTATGTTTGTATGTATGTAATGTATGTATGCATGTGTGTATGAGTGTGAAATATATATGTACGTGTGCGCATGTATGTGTAATGTGTATGTGTGTGCGTGTATGTATGTATGTTATATATATATATATATATATATATAAATATATATATATATATGATATATAATATAAATATATATATATAATATATATATATATATAAATGTGTGTGCGTGTGTGTTGTGTGTGTGGTGTGTGTTTGTGAGTGTGTGTGTGGTGTGTGTGGTTTGTTGTGTGTGTGTGTGTGTGTGTGGTTGTGTGGTATAATATGTGTGCATATGGTATAATCTTATGAACAAATGATTTATTTGTTGTCCCCTTTTTTTTCACTCGTTCTTCTCTCTCTCTCTCTCCACTCGCTCTCTCTCTCCATCCGCTCCACTCTCTCCTCGTCTCTCTCTTCTTCGTTCTCTCTCTCTACTCTGCCTCCTTGCATTCTCTCTCTCTCCTCTCTCCTCCTCCTCTCTCTCTCCTCTCCTTCTACTCTCGTCATCTCTCTCCCTCTCTCTCTCTCTTATTTCTCTCTCTGACTGTGCATGCGTGCGTGTGTATGTTTCCGAGTTCCGTACAATATTTTGTCATGTTCATTTAACTGTCTGACTTTAAATCAGCTAAATATTGTACTTTTAAGTACATTTCATTCCAAATCATTACATCTCATGCTGTTCCCCCCGTCTCCCTTCCATCCTCTCTCTCTCTCGTCGCTTTCCTTTTTTCGCCCCCCCCCCCCCCCCCCCCCCCCCCCCCAACCCAATTTTCATCTCACTTTGCTTAATACCTTCTACGTATTTCATGCCTTCGAAAAATGAATACATGTTGTTGCCTTGCTCTCTCTCCATCTTTCTCCTCTCTCTCTCTCTCTCATCTATAACTAGCGCTCGCATCTCTCTACTCTCTCTCTCTCTCACTCTCTCTCTCACTCTTCTCACTCTCTCTCCCCCTCTCTCTATGTCGTGCGAACCGTGCTGTATTTGTGTGTTTCAAAAATATTGTACGCACTTTGTCAATTCACTTCACTGTCCCTGTGTTCATACATGCCAATCTTGATACGTTTATACACTTTACAATGTTTCCCAGCCCACCGTCACTCCCTACCCCCGCTCTCTCTCCTTCCTCTTCATTATTGTTATTCTCATTTTTGTTTTTATTTTTTTTTATTTTTTTTTATTTTGTTATATTATTTTTATTGTTTGTTTTGTTTGTTATTATTCATTATTTTTTAGTTTTGTTTTCATTTATCTTCTGTTTTCACATTGATGTTCCTCTATGATTACATGACCGCTTTTGCTTGCATCTTTGATTTCTTACATTAATTGATTCACTGCACTGTTGTAGTCCCAACTCAGGCGAGGACTGGTTAAAAAAGCACGTCAGTGTCTTATCTATAATCCTCGAATAAAAGAATTTTGGTCTTTGTCTTGTCTCTCTCTCATCCTCTCTCCTCTCATCTCCTAAACACGGTCCTCCTCTCTGTCGATCGACGTCCTCTCTCCTCTCGTCTTATCTCTCTCTCACTTCCTCTCTCTCTCTGTATCCCATGTCTTAATGTCATTCTGCATCTGACCATCAGTCTGTCTGTCTGTCTGTCTGTCTGTCTGTCTGTCTGTCTGTCTCTCTCTCTCTCTCTCTCTCTCTCTCTCTCTCTCCCCTCTCTCTCTCTCTCTCTCTCTCTCTCTACGCGCGCGCGCGCGAGTGTGTGTGTGTGTGTGTGTGTGTGTGTGTGTGTGTGTGTGTGTGTGTTGTGTGTGTGTGTGCGCGCGCGCGCGCGCACACACACGCACGCGTTGGTGTATGACTATATATGTGGCAGCATGTGTTTGTGTGCGCATGTGTGCGTGTGAGCGCATTTGCGTGCGCGTATTTGTGTGCGTTATGCGTGTGTGTGTATGTGTGCGCGCGTGTGCGCGCGTGCGTGCATACTTGCACGTATGGGAGGGGAATGCGGTTACAGATGAGTGTGCTTGTGTGCGCACATGCTGGAAAAGACTTCAACAATGTGGTAATAAACGCCTTGTCTTCGATCTTTCCGAAAAATGCACAAATCTTTTGGGAAAAAATATACTGTTAGTTCTATAGCTGCCTGTTCAGAAGATCGGCCAGAGGACTGTTAGTTCTATAGCTGCCTGTTCAGATCAGCCGGAGGACTGTTAGTTCTATAGCTGCCTGTTCAGAAGATGAGCCGGAGGACTGTTAGTTCTATAGCTGCCGTTAAAGAAGATGAGCGGAGGACTGTTAGTTCTATAGCTGCCTGATCAGAAGATGAGCCGGAGGACTGTTAGTTCTATAGCTGCCTGTTCAGAAGATCAGCCGGAGGACTGTTAGTTCTATAGCTGCCTGTTCAGAAGATGAGCCGGAGGACTGTTAGTTCTATAGCTGTACAGTAGTTCAAAACAAACGGCGTAAAAATGGGTGTGTGTGTGTTGGGGGGGGGGGGGGGGGGGGGGAATAGGATAGGCCTGTCCATTTCAGCATTGCCGCCATCCCTACCATGCTAGTCACCACATGTAGGATATGGATGGAAACATCACATGCCAGCAAGACAGAGCCCGAACAAGTCACCATCATCTGGAAAACAACATACACCACTGTGCCGCAGACCAAACAAACCACCATCTTCAGAATGAGGCTAACATACAACACCTGACACAGCCAAAATCACCGTCTTCAAAAGATAGACAACATACAACACCTGACACAGCCCAAATCACCGTCTTCAACAGGAAGACAATAAACAACACCTGACACAGCCCAAATCACCGTCTTCAACAGGAAGACAATAAACAACACCTGACACAGCCCAAATCACCGTCTTCAAAAGGAAGACAATAAACAACACCTGACACAGGCCAAATCACCGTCTTCAGAAGAAAATACATACACCAACGTGACACAGCCCATATCACCATTCCAGAAGAAGAACTACATGCACCAACGTGACACAGCCCATATCACCATCTCCAGAAGAACTACATACCCCAACGTGACACAGCCCATATCACCATCTCCAGAAGAACTACATACACCAACGTGACACAGCCCATATCACCATCTCCACAAGAAGAACTACATACACCAACGGACACAGCCCATACCACCATCTTCAGAAGAAGAACTACATACACCAACGTGACACAGCCCATATCACCATCTCCAAAAAAGAACTACATACACCAACGTGACACAGCCCATATCACCATCTTCAGAAGAACTACATACACCAACGTGACACAGCCCATATCACCAATCTCCAGAAGAAGGACTACATACACCAACGTGACCCAGCCCATATCACCATCTTCAGAAGGACTACATACACCAACGTGACACAGCCCACATCACCATCTCCAGAAGAAGAACTACATACACCAACGTGACCCAGCCCATATCACCATCTTCAGAAGAGGGACTACATACACCAACGTGACACAGCCCATATCACCATCTCCAGAAGAAGGACTACATACACCAACGTGACCCAGCCCATATCACCATCTTCAGAAGAAGGACTACATACACCAACGTGACACAGCCCATATCACCATCTTCAGAAGAAGGACTACATACACCAACGTGACACAGCCCATATCACCATCTCCAGAAGAACTACATACACCAACGTGACACAGCCCATGTCACCATTCCAGAAGTACTACATACACCAACGTGACACAGCCCATACAACCATCTCCAGAAGAAGAACTACATATACCAACGTGACACAGCCCATATCACCATCTCCAGAAGAACTACATACACCAACGTGACACAGCCCATATCACCATCTCCAAAGTAACACATACACCAACGTGACACAGCCCATACAACCATCTCCAGAAGAAGGACTACATACACCAAAGTGACACAGCCCATATCACCATCTCCAGAAGAACTACATACATCAACGTGACACAGCTCATATCACCATCTCCAGAAGAACTACATACACCAACGAGACACAGCCCATATCATCATCTCCAGAAGAAGGACTACATACACCAACGTGACACAGCCCATATCACCATCTCCAGAAGAACTACATACACCAACGTGACACAGCCCATATCACCATCTCCAGAAGAACTACATACACCAACGTGACACAGCCCATATCACCATCTCCAGAAGAACTACATACACCAACGTGACACAGCCCATATCACCATCTTCAGACAAAGAACTACATACACCAACGTGACACAGCCCATATCACCATCTCCAGAAGAAGGACTACATACACCAACGTGACACAGCCCATATCACCATCTCCAGAAGAACTACATACACCAACGTGACACAGCCCATATCATCATCTCCAGAAGAAGGACTACATACACCAACGTGACACAGCCCATATCACCATCTTCAGAGGAACTACATACACCAACGTGACACAGCCCA
>JAFLJL010016874.1:50000-53675 GCA_018398815.1 Conus ventricosus
TGGAATTTTTTTTTCATGTATTATTCACTGCATCACTATAAGAGTTGATTGTGCATGATTTCATGTGTCAGCTGATTGTGAGAAGCGACTTTTCTTGCACTTATTAAATGACTGGAATAGTTGAACAAGTTCGTGTAAGCTTGGTGTGTGTGTGTGTGTGTGTGTGTGTGTGTGTGTTGTGTGTGTGTGTGTGTGTGTGTGTGTGTGTGTGTGTGTGTGTGTGTGTGTGTGTGTGTGTGTAAGTTATTGTCTTTTTGTCGCTTCTGCTAATACTGAAAGCATGTTTCGCCCTAAAAATAACTTTACAACTGATGCAAAATATTGGTATCACTTCTTCTTATGTAACAATAGGAGGACACATGTTAACCAGAGCACATGACACAGTCACAATTTTATCTAGAGTTGTTACTTGTTCCCCAGTACGAGTAAACAGTAGTTCTATGGGAATGGTGCTGCTAAGAATTGTGTATTTGCTGCTTACCATCCCAATCACACGTTCAACATGAATTCGTAACCGTGCTAAATTTCTTGTTGATTCAATTTCTATTGCACTGAGTTGAAGTTTACCTTTTGTGAAAGCAGGAATTTTCACTTCAGCCCTTGCATTGCTACCAGCTCAGCAATATTAAAACCTCAGTCTGCCAAAACAATGTCATTTGGGAGGAGATTGTTCAAGTATCCACTCCCTTCACAAACTTTTTTGTCACTAGCCCTGCCACCCCATCCTTGGATATAAAAGAAATGTGTCCCTGAGGTGTAATTGAAATGAGATATTTGATTGTGTTGTTGTGTTTATAATTTGACCATGTCAGTGCACTTGTGTCCGAACTGGAAGGCCTCTCAATGAATATTTCAAAGCAGTCAATTATTGACACAACTCGTCGCCATGGATACCCCTTAAACTGAACAGGCAAACATGTGTCTGGCAGAACACCAGTGCATGAGCCTGTAGTACAGAACATGTATTGTTTCATGAAATACTTTGGTGGCAGTGGATCTTGACACACAGAGATGTAGGCCAGGTGTTTCAAAGGAGTATTCAGTCTCATATGGATCAAAGTCAACATCAAAGCTTGGAAGTGAGTGAGAGCTCGTCTTGTATTCTGGGGCATATGAGAAGCCAGAAAACCAAACAGGACTGACAGTGCTGAAAAGTCAGTCAGTCCTGTGAAGTACTTGACTGTGTCGTCTTGATCGTGCAGAGACTGCAGAGTCATTTTTTTGCTGGCAAGGGCCTCTTTCAGTTGCAGGTTTTCCTGAGTCAGTCTGCTCAGTTCACCTCTCATTAACTGTTCCTCTTCTACTGTTAGGCTGCTCCTTTGTGACTCGGTCTGACAAAACGTCCCAAACTCATCACTGTCAGGTGGTGGTGACTGAACTGTCAGTTCATTTACACTGGTTTCAGTGTCATCAGTACACAGAATGTCCTCCAAAATGTGCATCTGTTTCCACTTCAGTACTTCATCACTTGTTGTTGTCTTTAACTGCTTGTTACTGTTTCTGTTTTGATGCCTCTCATACTATTTCCTTTCAGTTCTTTGTAGGCCTCATATCCCAGCTTCAGAGTTGATTTCCAGCTGGGGTTGGTGACATCCATAATGTAAGCCTTCACTCCTGCAATACATTACAAAACAGATCAGTAACAAAATGAAAATTGATCACAGAAAATAAGTTCCATACTTCAAAAGGTTTCAAATGAATGAGATGGGATTTCACCTGAAATAGGCCTTAAAACTTTTAGACAAACAAAGAAACATCAATCAAAAAAACAAAAACAAAACTGAAAAAAGATGCAAATGAGAAAATACTCTTCACATATATTTAAAACTTATACCAGTATTTTAAGTATCACACACACACACACACACACACACACACACACACACACACACACACACACACACACACACACGTGTGTGCATGCACACACGTGGGTGCACACGCACAATCAAACACAAACTAGGATAAGGTGGAGTCAACGTAGAAGATTACTTTAAGAAGGACAGAAGCACATGTCACTCATCTGTCTGTCAATGAAAATATTTATATCCTTTGAACATTCTTTTCTTATTTTTGAACGTTCTTTTCTTATTTCAGTGATTTACATGCCCCCGTGTACTGATCTAAGACTTAAAAGATCAAGTGGCAAAAACATAAAAAAGTCCTGCATAAAATGTTTTCCCCTCAGCTGCCTTCTGCTGCACGCAGACGAGGCATCCGGTTCACAAAGGAGACGGCGACACAGAGGAAAGAGAGAGATCTAAAGCGAAAGTAGACTGTCTCTGCAGATTGTGTGCACGGAAAACAAACAGACATACAGAGATAAACAGACATACAGCACCCACAAAAAACGTACCATTTACAAAGTGGTCGGAGCAAACAGATCTGTTGGAAGTGTCAGACCCAAATGTAACGGCCTTGAGTCGAAGTTGTGCCACCCATTCTCTCCGTCTCCTCGTTGTTAGGTCTTCGATGATCTTCCCCTTCGTTGTTACTACGGTCGGTATGCTGAATAATGCCTATCTTTTTCCCGACTTTGTTTATTGTGACAGCCTTTCACGCAACAATTTTTGACCATCTTACACTTGAAGTTCCTTCTTTTACTATATATTTTCCTTCTGCAACCAACGCGGAGCGTGCGTAAGTCTGCTTCCAGAACGCGTTCGTGGCATTGGTTCAGCCGCCAGAACGAACGATAACTCTTCCCGGCACTTAGTGACGTCATCTCGACACAGGCCATACTGCCAAAAACATTGACAACCTAAAGTCCAACGCCGTGCAGCTCGATGAGTTGTGAACCGCCACCGTCACACCTCAAAAGTCGACTCCATGCTGACACATTACAGTGGTCCACCCTAGCAGACAGAAGAAGAGCAGCAAGGCTGACCACCTTCTACAAATACCACCGAGAACAGGTCAGCATCAACACCCCTTTCAGGCCCACACCAAACACCCCAGCAAGGTCTACAAGACAGTCACACGGGAGACGTATTCCTTCCTGCCTGGAAGACCAACTACAGGAGTAGTAAGGGTAGGGACTTTCACCCCCGTTTTGGGGACCTCGGCAGGGACCTCCCCCGGTGTTTGCGCATGCGCGGCAGGTGACGCGGCAGGTGGGGGGTGTCAGGTGGGTGGGGCAGGTGGTGGGGCAGGTGTGGTGGCGGCAGGTGGCGTCGTCGGGGTCACGTGGTTTTGTTTTTGTGTTCTTGTCGCGATGAGTCACGCTCGTTAAAAAAAAGTTTTTCTTGTTTGCTGACGTAATGGTTTAAAAATAGATGGGGGTGTGTCGTGTTGCTACGCGCGCGTGCGGCTCGATGTGACGCGTGTTTGTTTTTGTTTTGGCTGCGTGGTACGTAGACGTGTTAGACAGAGACGGCGGTGATGATGCTTAGGATGATGCTGATGATGACAGGGAATCCGTAGACCAGGAATAAAAAAGAATGTCAATGTGGATCGCTAACAGAAGAAGCTATGGATCCAAGGTGGAAACATCCCTTTACCTGTGTGATTGCTGGTCCAACAGGAAGTGGAAAAACTGTTTGGGTCAACAAGTTTATAAATCACATCCATGAAGTAATGACACCACCACCCGATGAGATTGTGTGGGTTACGGAGAGTGGCATGTATCTTTGGATATCAAAAATCCTTTTGGGAAAGCGAAGATCACACGATGAC
>JAFLJL010016875.1:0-2500 GCA_018398815.1 Conus ventricosus
TGTGTGTGTGTGTGTGTGTGTGTGTGTGTGTGTGTGTGTTGTGTGTGCACGCGCGCGCACGTGCGTGCGTGCATGCATGCGTGGTGTGAGTGTGTGTGCGTGCGCGCGCGAGCTCGAGCGTGTGTCTATGTGCGCCCGCGTGTGCGTGTGCGTGTACTGGGGAGTGAGTGGGGAGGAGGATGAGGGGAAGGAGTCGCTTTCCTCCTATTTTTCCTACTTTTTCAGCAGTGGGTCTCTGTCCTATTTCTTTTCCCCCAGAGCCTTTTTATTCTGAAACCGATTCCCACTCACCATGCTGTCTTTGTGTTGTTTTTTCTACATTGACATTTACGTGCTGGTTTTTATTGCTTTATTTAGAAATAGAGTTTGTTTCTTACCGCCAATGACATTGACACAACAAAGCACATGACAAGACACGATGCATTTCAACCACTTGGGTCTTCTTCAGGCGAAAAAATAAATCACATTTAACATTTGGGACAGTACAAACAAAGAACGAAAAACGAAAAAAAGAACGAAAAATGACTCATCTGTTGTTGTCCATGTGGTGGGGAGAATAGCCGGTAGGCGGAAATGACATGGGGGATTATGGGAGAGGAAAAGGAGGGGGGGGGGGGGGGGGGGGTTTGCGTAGGGGGAGGTGTGTGTGTGTGATATGATAGGGTTGTGTGTCTAGTTTATTGGGATGGTGTGATATCTTTGTGACGGTTGTGGTAATGGTGGATTGATAATAATGGTAAGGGGGAAAAGGGGGGGGGGGGGGGGGGGGGAACTGCGAAAAAAAAAAAGGTTAGGTGAATAACATAAATGAATTTCGTTGGGTGATGAAAGAGGTAGTGGCAGTTATGTGTGGGTAGTTGTGATGGTGTGTGGGTACTGTTAGGGAGGGAAGGGATGAAGATAAATGGGTGATAAGGTATGATCGGGGGGTGGGGGAGGGGGAAAAAAGGGGGGGGAAATGGGTGGGGAGGAGGGGAATGTGTTTTGTGGGGGGGGGGGGGGGGGAGGGAAGGGGGGCAAGAGAAGGAGAGCTCATATCTCTTCATCCACTATGGGGTGGGGGGTGGGGGTGGAGGTTCATATAAATGGTGTGTTTAAAAAAGTGAACAATGCTGTGGGATGATGTTCATTGCAACAGTTGAAATAATGTGTTGGCATCAATATGCTGATGTTTGTTGAGAGAAGATAGCAGTGATCAATGAAAAAACAGGGTATCATGTGTTGCACACACACACACACACACACACACACACACACACACACACACACACACACACACACACAACACACACACACACACACACACTTTAAAAAAAATTATTATCATCAATCAGTCACTGATAGGTGATGATCATATGAAATCAATGGTAGTGTAGGAAGAGATTCTTCTCCGTTCCCTTAGGCAAGAATGGTGGGAGGTACTGGCAAGGGCTTCTGTATGGTGAAGGCTCTCCAGTGGTCAATAAAGTGTGTTGGCAGGCCAGGATTGTTCTTTTGGTGTTGTTGGGACTGTTCCACCGTCATTGGGGCTGCATGGATAAATTAAAGACCCACCAGGTGGAGTATTGCAGAGATGTGATGTCACAGTCTGGAGTGCCCAGTTCTCAGTATCACAATGGTGGTCTTCTTCTTCGTTTACTTCGGTAGGAATCCTGGAGGTACTGACAGAGGTTGCTGTATGGTGAAGACCCTCCAGTGGTCAGTAGGGTTTTTCACTCATTGGTGAGTTGGCAGGCCAGGTTTCCACTTTGGGCCTAGCTGGGAATGCTCCCCGCAACCTCTGTCAGTACCTCCAGGATTTTTCCCCCCCTCCTCCCCCCCCCCCCCCCCCCCCGAGCATACCTTTCACCCATTTATCTTCCATCCCCTCCCTCCCTAACATTACCCACCCCCACCTTCACAACTACCCACACATAACTACGACTACCCTTTCATCACCCAACGAAATCATTTATTTTATTCACCTAAACCCTTTTTTTTTTCTTTTTTTTTTCCGCAGTTCCCCCCCCCCCCCCCCCCCTTTTCCCCCTTACCATTATTATCAATCCACCATTACCACAACCGTCACAAAGATATCACACCATCCCAATAACTAAACACACAACCTATCTATCACACACACACCTCCCCCTACGCACCCCCCCCCCCCTCCTTTTCCTCTCCCATAATCCCCCATGTCATTTCCGCCTACCGGCTATTCTCCCCACCACATAGACAACAACAGATGAGTCCATTTTTCGTTCTTTTTTTTCGTTTTTCGTTCTTTGTTTGTACTGTCCCAAATGTTAAATGTGATTTATTTTTTCGCCTGAAGAAGACCAAGGTTGAAATGCATCGTGTCTTGTCAATGTGCTTTGTTTGTCAATGTCATTTGGGGGTAAGAAACAAACTCTATTTCTAAATTTTGCTTCGTTCGCCGCCATCAGTCACTCCATTTTGAAACTTAATGCTTTAGCATTTGATAGAAACGTCTGGATGTATTCATTGTGTGGTGCACGAA
>JAFLJL010016875.1:16968-19468 GCA_018398815.1 Conus ventricosus
GACCTCTCGTTGTTCTGTTGTTCAACATTACTGTAATTCTCTTCTTTCTGGTTGTCTAAAAACATCTTATTCATTAATTATAGAAAGTACAGAATAATACAATCAGACTGAATTTCAGATCGTCCAAATCTACCCATGTTGCTCCTGTCCATTTTCTGTACTGGCTTCCTGGTAAAAAAAAAACAACAACAACACACACACACACAATCGGAACTGTCTCTACTTACTTTCAAATCTCTGAATGGTCTTCCTTTCTGTCTGTCTGTCTGTCTTTCTGCGTACGCAGGCTAATACTCCTGCCGACACTGCCTATATAGACAGGCAGTGGAGTGTTGTGTGTATGACCGGATTTTTTATCTCGCCATTAAGGCAGCCATACTCCATCTTCGGGGAAGGCGCATGCTATGTGTAACGTGTCATCCCTACCAACGGCCAAACTGGCCTTCTCATCTGAAAGTTGGTGATGGGATTTTATGTGTGTGCAAGATGATGTGCGTGCGTTCAGACACGGAACCTCGGTTTATAGTCTCATTCGAAGGACGGTATGGGGAATGAAGTCAGAACCAATGGTACCTCCTAGGGAAAAATCCCCCTGTACCGAAATTCGAACCCACAACTCCAGGATCACGAGTCCGGCGCTCTATCAACTGAGCTATTCCCGCCCCCTCTGAATGGTCAGGCTCCATCATATTTTTTTTATCCTCTCCAGCTTTACACTCCTGCGCATCCATTGCGTTTCACTGCTGATGCTCATTCACCTTCAGAGTCTATGTTTCCGAACCAAGACCTCAGCAGCAACCATAGCTTTGGCCTCAGACTACTAGCGAACGGAGAGAGCTAGACTGATATACAAAAATAAAACAAAACAAACAAACAACAAACGTGATTTCACAACATTCTCCAGGAACTCCGCTCTGACAACCGTCATCTCCCACCACCCATCCTCTTTGCTGAAGTCTAACAACAGTCTGCCACACAGTGTTTGCATCCCTTTCGTCATAGAACTTTCCGTATTGCCTGAACCAGGAACAGGAGGAATGCGCCATACTGTCAACAGCTACCCAGCAACAGCGATCCCCTCGAAGTGCTCACGTTGAAGATGAACAGATAAGCAAGATCTTAGGAAGTGAGAGAGAGAAACACTGTCCAGTCTATTTACACCTAAAGACAGAACTTGGTGTGTGTGTGTGTGTGTGTGTGTGTGTGTGTGTGTGTGTGTGTGTGTGTGTGTGTGTGTGTGTGTGTGTGTGTGTGTGTGTGTGTGTGTGAGTGTGTGTGTGTGTGTGCGTGTGCGTGCGTGCGTGCGTGCGTGTGTGCGTGCGTGCGCTCGCGCGCTCGCGCATCCAATTCTCTACGTTATGTAAAACAGCACGTATCTGAAGAACATCAAAGCGTTCAGCTCGAAGAGTGAGCGGTCTCTGGAATGTACTCTCCCTCCCTTTGAGCTCTGGTAAGAGAAGCATAACTCGCCCAGTCTCCATCCTCACCATCCCGAAACTTGTATTTCTCTTATTGCTCTTGCGGTTATGACACGATTCTTTTCAGATCTGCTGGCTCTGTTTGGAATGTCAAAAGCTGAGAGCTGAGAGGAGTTCTCTCCCATTCCATCTGATTTTTTTTTTTTTTAAATTAATGTTTCGATTTTCAGCAGGAAAACCGCAAGTCTCGTGAACTCCAGCTTGTATAACCATATGTTTATTGCCTTTCCAAGTTCTGTCTCACAATATTTTGGTAAAGCATGCTGGGTATTGATGTGTAGCACCAAAGAACCACGTGTACATAGATAAGTGACCTTTAATATGCACGTGCTTACTTTTGTCTCGGGGTAATACAAGCGTGCGTCCTGTCGGCAAAATCAGCACACAGCCTGTCCAAGAAAATCAGAAGAAGAACATCTCTGACCCATATTCCACCAACTTGCGTTCGGGAGGGGAGGGAAGGTAAGCTTTGTTTATGACCTCTGAATACTTTCGACACCTCCTGATTTCCCTTGTTGTTATGCTTCATGTTCTTGAAGAGGATGATTCCTAAAACCCTGACCTCTGCTGTTGTTCTGTTGTTGCAACATTACTGTAATTCTCTTCTTTCTGGTTGTCTAAAAACATCTTATTCATTAATTATAGAAAGAGCAGAATAGAATAATACAATCAGACTGAATTTCAGATCGTCCAAATCTACCCATGTTGCTCCTGTCCTTCATTTTCTGTACTGGCTTCCTGGTAAAAAACAACAACAACAAACAAACAAAAAACCCGAAACTGTCACTGCTTACTTTCAAGTCTCCGAATGGTCTTTCTTTCTGTCTGTCTGTCTTTCTGCGTACGCAGGCTGATACCCCTGCGGACACTGCCTGTATAAACAGGCAGTGGAGTTAAGGCATTAAGGCAGCCATACTCCATCTTCGGGAAAGGCGCATGCTATGTGTAACGTGTCATCCATGCCAACGGCCAAACTGGCCTTCTCTTCTGAAAGTTGGTGATGGGTTTTACGTGTGTACAAG